>JAIFGZ020000830.1:0-251438 GCA_019925245.2 Oryza australiensis
GGATTTGAGATGGGGATTTGTGAAGGTGGATGCGGAGGCTAGCTGGTGACAAAGCGTGAGCTTCTAGACCGGTGGATTGGGTGCGCACAAGAGCTTAGGGTTCTCCATTGCAAGCCCGATGAACGGTGTTGCGATTGGGGAATTTTTTACGGGAAGACGAAGTGGCGGGGATGACCTCGAGGCTTTGTACAAAGATTTGAGGGTTGCGCTAGGTTTTTCGCGATTGGGCCGAGCCCATGAGAGACTGCGGCCCGGCTAAGGTGTGGCCGACGCGTGTCCTTAGGGACTTAAGTGGATGAACATAAGCAGATTTGCTCGGCAATATGCACGTATCAGAGTGCCATGTACCTTTAGAAATCCTTTCATACCATGGTTTGCTCAACCTCATGAGAAGTTAGCACGATGCAATTTGAAAGGTGACGAACAGTGAAGCTTTTCATAGTGCCTTGATGATATGGGGACATTTGATTTTTAAGCATTTGATTAAATGATTATATCAATGCTATTTTTTCACCTTGGTGAAGATCTTTTTAGATTAAGACCAATATTATGGCAGGAGCTATTTAATATTTTGGTCGCATTTTTCAGATAATTGAAAAACTTGTTTACCCATAAGGGATGACTAAAATATTTGTTCCGAGATAACTCGGCGGATCCACTCGGATAAACATGAGCTTACCGAATGCTTTTTACCCACGAAGGGTTGATTGAGTTATTTGTTCGAGATGACTCGGGCAAATTCACTCGGACGAGCACGAGCTTACCGAGTGATTTTTATGGTTGCTTTAGCTTGAGCTAAGCATCTACATGAGAATGATTTTTTATAGTTCTTGACTATATGTTTGGTCTGTTTTTGGCTAACCACACAGTCGGGGCTACACCTAATTTGGTACATCGAGAGATGCACCTAGGTATTTATTTTTTTGATATTTTCTAGCCCTTCATAGTCTTTGTAGCCACTCGAAAGAATCAGGCAGAGATGATGGAATTGCTTGGCGCCAGAAGCACTCGGCCAGAAGAGTTGTTTGGTCGTGTCTTGTCTTGGTTTGAGGTGAGTTATCTCGTCGACTACAAAGGACTCGGGGCTATTGTGGAGATTATGGCAATCGGATATCCACATGGCAAGCTTATCCGACCGGAGATAGGGATAGGTTGCACCTGCCAAATATGTAAACCAACTATGACTTGGGTATTACGTTGCCGATTAGATAAGGCAACGGCTTATAGTCACGGTTTGGTAAGATTGAGGAAACCGACTTAGAGTAAGATAGAGTTTCCGATCTGTAAGCCCGCCTCCCAAGACTATATAAGGGGGGTAAGGGGCGTCCCTTGAGAGATATGAGTTTTCTGAGCTATAGATCTTGAGATCAATATACACTCGGCGGATCTAATCCCAGAAACGGGAGTAGGGTATTACCTCACGAGAGGGCTGAACTGTCTAAATCCTCATTTTTCACCTAACCCATTGTGCTTGGCGATCTTGTTGCACCCCCAATTTTCTATCGCCGAAACCGAGTTTCGACAAAATTATTAAGGATTTTCTGTTTTATTAAAAACACAATAATCTTCTAAAAATCATATCTTTTAAATCCGACCTCCGTTTTAGCCCATTCAAATTTCATTAAATTCATAAAAATGCCAAGAATCCATTAAAATGGTTTTGTTCCCTGTTTTAGTAGCTTTTTAGCCTGTTTTGTTGAAATGCTTGTTTGCCGTGTAGATCCGGTAGTCCCACCGTCTCGGTTTACTTTGAAGTCGTCGCGGAAGTCCCCCTAGCCGAAGAGCAAGGCAAGTCATACCACATTATTGATCATATTGCTCACATTTTGCTAAAACACCTGTTTTATTCTATGAAATTGCATGTATTTTTTATATTGTCATTTCATGGGAAATAGTACACCTTATGCTTAGTTTATGCCTTAGGTTTGACACCCCAAACCCTTTGATAAAACTTGGGAAAATAATGTGATTAGATTCGGGACTAGGTTATGCTTAGCGACTTAGTTTCACTAGCTCACTAAATGGGTCATTCTCACTTAATTTATCTCTCCTGGACTTACTGTTCGGAGGATTAATAATTAGTTTTAGGTGAACCGGACTAATAACTAAAATATGACAAATGGTGGGTGTGGGCGCCATGGTTTTGGTTAGCAGCGTTGTTGATGAGAAATTTCTCTCGCGCCGGCACAGGAGATCTCCTTAGCTCCGGTGCGAGTCCTTCTCAGCCGCTGTTCGGTGCGGGCGTGCCGATTGATTTGATCGTTAATCAACAAGAAAAACAAAGGAATACGCGTTAAGTGTTAAGTTATATCCCCACTTGGATCGGGCGAGGGAATCCATGAACATATATATGCTATTCTAAACTATATTTAAGCCAAATGGCGGAATGGATCGGATATACAGAAAGGCATCGCCGCTTAACCCAAATACAACAAAGAATAATAAATATATGAATTGATAACCTAGCCGATCTTGGAAAGCTAACAATGGATCGGCTAGTACTCCGATGAATCTTATAGAAAGATATCATTCTTGAAACAGATACATATCCCGGAAATCGGCCATCGGCTATTGAAGGTAGGTCGATTTCGGCTGGCGATGTTCAACAAGAATGCGATCTTAACATAAGAGGCAGTCCTAATACAAATCTAATAATAAAAATATTAAAAGAAACGTATCAAGGCAGATAAGGCCGGCTGAAACCCCGGCACTGTCTCTAAACAATATAAATCCATCCGAATAGATCATTGGCAGCTCTAAGAACGACTTAATAGTTCAAACATGATGTAGCATTAAGTATAAAAAGAACAACCCGATCTGTTATAGCCGATTTATACCTCTCGAGATGGTGGATACCGCATATAAACCAGCCAACCTTTAGATCTAGCCCTATTGGCTGCAAGTTCTTGCTAGAACTGGCCAATGGCAGGATAGATCTAAACATTGATCTAATTTATATGCGCTATATGATAAATAGCACAGTATAAACTCCCGATTCTAATGTATCATTACGATGGAAGCACTAGAAATAGTAGATCATACCACTAATGACAAGCATTTACCTAGATCTGGAGATCGAAACGATGCAGCCCGTAGCCAAACAAAGTGCTCGTCTGAACAAAAAGTTGGTGATGCGCCGAAAGATTGATTGTGATTGAACTGTCTTGAATTACAGGGGGTCTCGGGTCCTATTTATACCCAAGATACAATTATATGTACAAACCATGGACTCTATCTAAACTACTATTTAAAACACAACATTATCCCGGAAAGAACCCATGCCGTGTTACAACTAACAGTTCTAAACAAACCCCTAGATTACGAGATACAATTGCCGTTCGGACTCTATCCATAAGTGGCAATATCATTTAACGCCAATTAACAACCGAATCTTCTATTTATCCTAAAACTTCTGCATTAGAAACGGTTTCATCTCTTGGACTGAAATCGGCTATCGTTGCCTCGTCCGATTCATCCTTAGCCGATTGGCCTCAGCCGATCAATCCTTAGCCGACGCGACCCCTGTCTCCAACCGATCCGATCCTGCTTCGCCTTTGCGAGACTTAGTGTCGAAACTTGGTTTCGGCAATATAATTTCTGGGGTCGCAGTCAAGATCGCCAAGCACAATGGGTTAGAAGGAAAAGAGGATTTAGACAGGTTCAGGCCCTCTCGTGAGGTAATATCCTACTCTGTTTCGGTGGATTCGATCCGCCGAGTGTCTTTATTGATCTCATGATCTAAGGTTGAAAGCTAAAAGTTGATCTAACTTCGATATCCCTCAAGGGACGCCCCTTACCCCCCTTATATAGTCTCGGGAGGTGGGTTTACAGATCGGAAACCATATCTTACTCTAAGTCGGTTACCCCAATCTTACCAAACCGTGACTATAGGCCGATTGTCTTATCTCTATCGGCAATCGTAACACCCAAGTCATGTTTGGTTTACAGATATGGCAGGTGCAATCTATCCCTACCTCCAGTCGGATAAGCTTGCCATGTAGATACCCGATTGTCATAATCTCCATAGAAGCCCCTGAGTCCTTTTCGGTCGACGAGACGGCTCGGCTTCAAACCAAAACAAGACGCTACCAAAAGTCTCTTTGGCCGAGTGCTTCGGCACCGAGTGATTCCATCATCTCCGCTTAAATCTTCCCGAGTGGCTCCAAAGCGTGGAAGGGCTGGAAAATATCTAAAAAATTCTCAAAAATAAATATCTAGGTGCATCTCCTGATGCACCTAATTAGGTGTAGCCCCCGACTATGTGATTAGTCTAAAATAGACTAAGGATATAGTCAAGAACTATAAAAAATCATTCTCATATAAGTACTTAGCTCATGCTAAAGCAATCATATAAATCTCATTACCCGGCAAGTTCGTACTCATCGAGTAAATTTGCCCGAGTTATCTCGTAACAAATAATTCAGCCAACCCTGTTGGGTGGAAAAGCACTCGGCAAGCTCATACTTATCCGAGTGATTCTGCCCGAGTCATTTCGGAACAAATATTTTAATCGTCCCTCATGAGAAAACGAGTTCTTCAATCATATGAAAAATATGACCAAGTTATTAAATAGCTCTTGCCATAATACTGGTCTTAATCTATAAAGATCTTCACCAAAGTGGAAAAATAGCATTAATATAATCACTTAATCAAATGCTAAAAAACCAAACAGCCCTTGTCATCAAGGCAGCTATAAAAAACTTAACTGTTAGTCACCTCTCAAATTGCATCGTGCCGACTTCTCATGAAGTCAAGCAAACGCGGTATGAAAGGATTTCCAAAGTATAGGGCATTCGGACACGTGCATATTGCCAAAGCAAATCGCTTAAGCTCATCCACCTAAGTCCCTAAGGACACGTATCGGGCCACACCTTAAGCGGGCCGTAGATTCTCTCATGGGCTCGGCCTAATCACGAGAAAACCTAGCGCAACCCTCAAATCTTTCTATAAAGGCTCGAGGTCGTCCCCGCCTCTTCGTCTTCCAAAAATTCCTCTTTTCGCAAAGACTGTTCACCGTTCCCTGCGAAGAACCCTAGACTCACGCGCACCCAAATCCATTCATCCAGAGCTCGCTTCTTACCACAAACCAGCTTCCGCAGCCAATCTCCCAAGATCCCCTGCTCAAATCTCCATCCTTTCCGACAGATCCACTTCCCATCCAAACCACACTCAATGGCGGAGGAAAAGAGAATCCCCTGACCAATGGGCCACATCGGATGTGAGGGAATCTACCCTCAAGGAGATGGTGAAGCACGCGCGTGCTTCCCCCAAGGAGATCGTGGGTTGGCGCCGGCGGCGGGTGAAGATTTCCCAACCCCGAACACCGGTGAGCTCGTTGTATTCACCTCTTTTTCTATTGCGGGTTCAGTCTTCCCACCTCCGAGTTCTTCCGGGGGCTTTTAGATTACTATGGTCTCCAGCTCTACCATCTGAACCCCAACTCCATGCTTCACATCGCTCTCTTTATTCATGTATGTGAAGCGTTCCTTGGCATCCTCCCCACTTCCAACTCTTCCGCCGCATGTTTTATCTTAAACCGCATCCGAATAAAGACCACCCATGCGTCGTTGGCGGGGCGGCTTTCCAACTCCGCGGATCTCTCCGCAAGGAGTACTTCTCTCTTCCCTTGAAATCTTCCAATGAGGAATGGCATGCGGGCTTGTTCTATATCAGCAACCTCGAACCCAGCCTGCCAGCCTTCGTTGGCCTTCCCCCGTCCCAGGCAAACTTGGAGCAACTGTTCCGGTGGCTCACGATTGGGATGAAGCCAACAAAGCGCTAGTGAAGATCCCTGGCGATGAAGCGAAGGGTCTTCGCGGCGAGCGATCACTCGGCACTTCATCCGTGCCGCGGCTCCAATTAAAGAGCGGTCAAGCCGACCTTCGAGTACGAAGGCGGGAAGGACCCCAATCGGGAAGATCAAGATCCACTCGATTACGAGATCACGAAGATCAGGATGTACAAGATCTTCTCGGCGGAATTGCGTCGAGCGCGCCCTCATCTTGCCAGTTCTTCCTTCGCATCCATCGGCCTCCTCCTCCGTAAGCCGACTGACTTCTTCGTATTGTCTTGTAACCTTGATATCTTGTCTCTTAGTGTTGTGCGAACTTCTCTTGCAAGAAAACACTTCTGTTACTTCAAAACCGTACAAGGTGCCCCACGATGACGTGCCGCATCGCCCGCCAAGAAGCCGGCGGCGGGATAAAAATCCAAAGCGATCCGGTCGGGAAGCGGGCAGCCCGAGTGGGGACACCAACAAGCGGGCGAGCAAGAGGAGGCTCGTTATTGACGATCGATGACGACGTCCCGACTCCTCCAGCCGAGACTCCTCCTCCAATGCCATCACCGAAAGCGGCACCAAAGATCCACCGGTCGTCCAGGTATGCTTCATGACTGAAGTCCGGTCTTTTTGTTGAAAATTCCCTTTGTCTTTCATTCGACCGCATCCGTTGTTGCAGGAGGCCCCAGGACATAGATCCCGTCGGGAAGGGTGAGGGGCCTACTCTAGGCCGCTGCTCCCGAGGCATCCAAGCCTGCGGTGCCAAAATCCGGGCCCGCTTCCGAGCGAGAGTGCTCCGGGCAAAAACCCTCACCTCCCAAGAAGGACGCCCCGAGGAAAGAGCCCCCGACCGCGCGGACGCCCGACCGGGAGCCCGGCGAGCGGAAACCACAAGCTGGCTCGGTCGCCCCGATTGAGGATCGGTCGGCAAAGAGCGAAGAAAGGAGCCGTCGGGCTGCCCCATCCAAGAGCACGACCACGAAGCCGGTAAGTCTTGAATCGAGTCTTGTCTTTGCTTTTTAGTTTGAATCTTTCATGTCTTCATTTGTTCTTCCTATCTGCCAGCCACAGTGAAGGAAATCCCCAGGTTACAGTCTTCTGAAACCTGGGTTCCCCCAATTAAAATCGAGTGGCGAGACTCGGAAGGCGAGAGACAGGGCATCGTCTTGGACAAGCAAGCCGAAAGCGAAGAAAGGGATGCCCTCGTCAACAGCCTAAATGAGGCGACTCGACGCTCAATGTAAGCCCGGATCTTCTCTTTGTCTTGTATCATCATTTTTCTTCGATCGATCAATCCTTGGATTTTGCGTGCGAAGGAGTATTGCCGCTCCATGGCCAAGTCGGAGGGCTGGAGAAGCTGGTCCCGCACTTAAACTCCCGGAGGATATCCGGATGGAGGCGAAGACCACTCGGGAGGAGGCCGCGTCGAGGGAGGCAGCCCTAAGGAGGGAGATAGCGGAGCTCCGGGAGGAGAACCTCGACCTCCGAGGATCAGTCGGGAGTAAGCTCATCTCTCCGAGTTTCTTTATGATTCTCATGTTGATCCCGGTTGCTGATGATCTTCTTTGCTTGTAGAGAATTCGTCGGAGGTGCACTCGCTCCAGGTTCAGCTGGAGGCAGTCAGCCTCGACAAGGCCGAATTGGAGGCCGAATTTGAAGGTAAGCTTCTTCGAAGTAACATCCTTGGCGCTGCTTTATTTCTGAGTGCTTTGCATGATCGATTCTTTTGGCACTTACAAGGTTAAGACCCGAGCTCAATATGACGTCTTGCTCGAGCGGGTCAAACGAGCCGAGAGGTCCGGGAAGAGGTCACCAATGCGGCTGCGCCAATCTTGTTGTCCTTGTTTCACCAAGGGGTCGGGGCCAGTTCGCTAGAGCCATTAGAGATTTTTGACAAGCTGCGGAGGGCCCCTGACCAATATCTGGCGAATATCACTGAAGCCGCCAACATGGGGGCTGGTCTGGCTCTTGCACATGCCAAGTCTCTCTACCCCCGAGTGGATATCAACTCGGTCGGAGAGGGCTTTGCTGACAGGACCACGGATGAGCAGGCCTTGGACATGCTGAGTGAAGCGCAGGAGTTGATGAAGAAGATTTTCGTCGATGTAGTGAATAACTTCCGGATTTGATTTGTCTTGTGAACATTGGCTTGTAAATATCGTATGATCGTGATGCTCGACACGAGACTTGTGATATATTTAGTTTATTTATGTTAATGCCTTGATCCGAGTTTTTGTGTGAAATTTCTTAAGTAATTTTCGTTTGACTGTCACCAAGCCTAGGCTCGATTAGGTCATCGAAAACTCTCGGTCCTTAGACACCGAACTCGAATCGAGGAACATTAAACAATGATAAACCAAATCATGCACAGAGGTTGATGAGGAAAACTTATGCTTTATTGACATATGTACAGCCCCCGACTGCTAACTCAAGAAGTCATCTTGCTTGAGGTTGGCAGTCAAGGAAAACATGAAACTTTAGTCAAATTAAGCATAAAATCGTCGAAGATGCTCGATGTTCCAGGAGTTCTCCACCATAGATCCATCTTCACGCTTTAGTCGGTATGCACCGGGCCATGTCACCTCAGCGATTATGTATGGTCCTTCCCATAAGGGGGATAACTTGTGACGGTCTTTGGTGGTTTGAATCTTACGTAGAACCAAGTCACCAACGATGAAAGCTCATGCTCGAACGTTGCGACTGTGGTATCGTCTGAGCCCTTGAAGGTATTTGGCCGACTGGATGAGGGCTACCTCACGGGCCTCTTCCAGTCGGGTGAGGTCGTCCACTCGGCCGGGGTCGTAGCGTTCATCGTTGAAGCTGCGGACTCGGAGGGATTCATACTCCATCTCGTTTGGCAACATGGCTTCGTGCCGTAGACCAAAAAGAAGGGAGTTTGGCCGGTAGCCCGCGGGTGTGGTCCGCAAAGACCATAGGACCGAGGGAAGCTCTTGGACCCACTTGCATGCGTAAGGGTTTAGACGATCGAACACGCGGGCCTTGATGCCTTGAAGGACCATGCCGTTGGCCCGCTCAACTTGTCCATTGCTTTTGGGATGGGCAACTGACGCATAGCAAATCTTGATTCCGAAGTCTTCGCAAAATTCCTTGAAGATGCCTCCTGTGAATTGAGTCCCATTATCGGTTATTATTCTGTTTGGGACGCCGAAGCGGTGCACGATATTGAGGAAGAAATCCCGTGCCTTGTCAGCAGTAATTGTGGCGACCGGCTTGGCCTCAATCCACATGGAGAACTTGTCGATTGCGACGAAAAGGTGTGTAAATCCTCCTGGAGCTTTCTTGAAACGGCCGACCATGTCCAAGCCCCATACCGTGAACGGCCAGGATAGTGGGATTGTTTGTAGCTCCTGGGCCAGGACATGGCTCTGTCGGGCGAAAAATTGGCAGCCTTCACAGGTTCGTACGACTTTGTCCGCGTCGGAGACCGCGGTAAGCCAGAAGAAACCTTGTCTGTAAGCTTTGCGCACCAGAGTGCGTGCTGCCGCGTGGCTTTCGCATATGCCCGAGTGGATGTCTTGGAGTAGCTGCCTTCCTTCTTCGGGTGTAATGCATCTCATTAGGATTCCGGAGGGGCTTCTCTTGTATAGTTCGGAGTCGACCATGACGTAGGCTTGGCAGCGACGTCGGACGCGCTCTGCCTCATCCCAGTCTTCCGGCAACTTTGTTGAGTTAAGAATTTGATGAATGGCGTCCTCCAGTCGGTATCAGTCATGGCGACCTCGTTTGCAGCTTGTTCGTTGGAAGTTGTCTTTGCCGTGATGGTTGGTTCATAGAGGTGCTCGACAAAAACGTCTGTTGGGGCAGCTTCGCGCTTGGACCCGAACGTGCCAACTCATCGGCCGCTTCGTTGTTATGTCGAAGACATGTGACAGCTCGAGTCCGTCAAACTTGTCTTCAAGTTTGCGGACCTCTTGTTGGTAGGCCTCCATGGTGTCGTTTAGACAGGACCAGTCCTTCATTACTTGGTTGACGACCAGCTGGAAGTCGCCTTTCACGATGATCCGGCGTATTCCGAGTGAAACTGCGAGGCGCAGTCCATGTAGCAGGGCTTCGTACTCAGCAACATTGTGTGAGGCGGAGAAGTGGAGGTGAAGGACGTATCTTAGCCTTTCCCCAGTCGGGGAGATTAGCACAACTCCTGCTCCCAAGCCGGTGATCCTTTTGGATCCGTCGAAGTGCATGGTCCAGTGTTGGAGGTCTTCCCGAGGTATGTTCTCTTGTTGCTCGATCCACTCACCGGAAATGCGGGGCTTGTGACTTTATGGACGTCCTCGCCTTAAAAGTCAAGTCCAATGGCATCGGCTCTAGGGCCCACTTAGCGATGCGCCCGGTCGCCTCCCGGTTGTGGATGACATTGCCGAGTGGAAAGGAAGTGACGACGGTGACCGAGTGACCCTAAAAATAGTGTGCCAATTTCCTCACTGTTATCAGAACACCATAGAGCAATTTTTGTACCTGAGGGTAGCGAATTTTGGCTCCTGCCAACACTTCGCTAACAAAGTAGATCGACCTCTGAATCTTCTGAGCCCGTCCTTCTTCTTCGCGCTCGACCACGAGGACCGTACTAACCACTTGGTGAGTGGCTGAAACGTACGCAGCGAGAGGTTCCTGGGGCCGAGGCGAGGCCGGGGACGGGCGGCGTTGTAAGGAACTCTTTGAAATCTTCAAAGGCCTTGTTGGCTTCCGCGGTCCACTGGAAGTCGTCTGTCTTCTTTAACAATCTGAAGAAGGGCATGCCTCGTTCGCCGAGTCGAGAGATAAAGCGGCTTAGCGCCGCCATGCAGCCAGTGAGCTTCTGGACGTCTTTCTGGTTACTCGGGGCCTTCATGCTCAAGATGGCGTTGATCTTCTCTGGATTAGTTTCAATGCCGCGATGTGACACCATGAAGCCGAGCGGTTTGCCCGATGGAACGCCGAAAGTGCACTTCTTCGGGTTCAACTTCATTCGAAGGCCCGGATGTTTGCAAAAGTTTCTTCTAGGTCAGCGATCAGGTCTTCTTTCTGCTTGGTCTTGATGACAACGTCGTCGACATAAGCTTCTACGTTCTTGCCGATCTGCGTCTGGAAGCATCTTTGGATCATGCGTTGGTATGTGGCGCCGGCGTTCTTCGGGCCGAAAGGCATGGTGATGTAGCGATAAGCCCCAAACGGCGTGATGAACGATGTCTTCGGGCGGTCGGATTCTTTCAAGCTGATCCGGTGATAGCCGAGTAACAGTCCAAGAAACTCGAGTTGGCGTCGGTGCACTTGAGTCTACGACTTGGTCGATGCGAGGCAGCCGAATGGATCTTTGGGGTAGGCTTTGTTGAGGTCGGTATAGTCAACGCACATGCGCCATTGCCCCGTCTTCTTGCGGACCAGGACTGGGTTGGCTAACCAGTCGGGATGAAGGACTTCTTTGATGAAGCCGGCAACCAAGAGCTTTGCGAGCTCTTCCTTGATAGCGTCTTTTCGGTCTTGCGTGAATCTGCGTAATCGTTGTTTTATCGGTTTGGCGTCATCTTTGACGTGTAAAGAGTGCTCGATCACCTCCCTAGGAATTCCAGGCATATCAGATGGTTTCCAAGCAAAAACATCTTTATTATTTTGGAGGAAGGTGACGAGCGCGCTTTCCTATTTGGAATCTAGTTCAGCGCCGATTACAGCAGTTTTTGAGGGATTCGACGGATCAAGGGAGATCTTCTTGGTCTTGGCATCGCCGGATCCTGATTTGGCTATCTTCTTCGCGGGGACTTCGCCCTCTGCCGAAGTCGATACAGCCAATCAGACTTCTTGCTGGCCGCACAATCTCTCGCGAGATTGGGCCATGTCGCAGCTCTCCTTATCGCAGGTGAAGGCTTGCTTCACGTCCCTGCGAAGAGTGATGATGCCGTTGGGACCCGGCATCTTCATGCAGAGGTAGGTGTAATGTGGGATCGCCATAAATTTGGCAAGCGCAGGCCTTCCGACGATGGCATGGTATGCTATTTCGAAGTCGGCCACCTCAAAAGTGACGTTCTCCGTTCGGAAGTTCTCTCGAGCCCCGAAGGTGACAGGGAGGGAGATATGCCCGAGTGGTGTAGATGATAGCCCCGGGATGACTCCGTGGAAGGGGGCTGAGCTTGCCTTCAATTCGGTCCTCGGGATCTGCATCTCATCCATGGTCTTGGCGAACAGGATGTTGAGGGCGCTGCCCCCATCGATGAGGACGCGCTTGAGCCTGATGTTGCGGACCACGGGATCTAGGACGAGTGGATAGCGCCCCGGGTGAACCACTCGATCAGGGTGATCCGAGCGGTCAAAAGTGATGGCCACTTCCGACCATCGCAGGTATTGAGGGACTTCGGGTTGAGCTGCGTTGACCTCTTGGTCGGTTAGCTTCTGTTTCCTCTTGGATTCATAGGCTAGCGGCCCTCCGAAGATGTGACTGAGCTCTCCCACGGGGTCTTGGAAAGGAGGTTCGGCATTCTCAGCCGCGTTATTTTTCTTGGCGCCCGATGGACCAGCCTCATCAGTCGGCTTCTTGTTGAGCTGCGTCGCCGTCTTGCTCGTGAACGTTTGTAGATGAAGCGAGTCCTTAGCCGCGTGCTTGTGATTGGGATGATGAGTGCATTGGGCGTTCATGATGGCGTCGTAGGCGGCGACTCGGGGCGGCGTTGAGTGTTGGAGGTTGCGGCCACTAAGTCCTCGGATCGGCGCTTGCGGTCTTTTTGGCCCCGGTTGTTGCTTGTTGCGTTATCCTTCTTAGGATTCCGGCTTTCTCCCGCTTCCTTGTCTTCCCTCCGTCGGGCCGGTCTTGATGGGCAGCCTTGATGGCGTCGTTGGATTTGGAGTATGAGTTCGCCGTCTCGAACATCTGTTTCACCGTCTTCGGTGGCTTGCGCCCGAACTTCCCGATTAACAGCTCATCACAGACTCCCTTCTGGAAGGCGGCGATGATGATGTCATCGGTAATGTTGGGGATCTTGTTGCGCTTCTCGAAGAAACGACGGATGTAATCCTTCAGAGGCTCGTCCGGTTTCTGGATGACGTTGTATAGATCGAAGTGCGTGCCGGGCCTCTCGAAGGTACCCTGGAAATTGGCGATGAAGTGGTCCCTTAGCTCGCTCCACGAGCCGATTGAGCCTCTTGGCAGGCTCGTGAGCCAGTTTCTGGCTGAGTTAGCGAGGGCCACTGGAAGATAATTGGCCATAGCCTTGTTGTCGCCGCCTACTGCGCGGATGGCGAGAGTGTACACGGTAAGCCATGACTCGGGAGTCGGTCTTGCCGTCGTACCTTTCTATTCTGTGGGCTTGAATCCACTCGGCCGTGCACTCGGCGAAGCTCCCAGTGAAGGCCGGCACTCCGTCGTCGCCGCTATCGGGTGATCCCCTCCGATCTTCCGGGTGCGTCGGTCTTGCTCTGGTAGCGGCGATCGAGGACTTCCTGCAGATCACTCAGCGGGGTCTTCGGTTGGCTGGTTGGGTAGCTGGAGCTGTTGTTGCGGCGGACATGGTGGTGGACGGGCGGACGTCCGTGTCGTTTGTCGCGGGAGTCGGCTGTTTGATCCTGGTACTTCTGTGTGGACTCGCGGCGTGGGCCTCTTGGCCTTGTCGTCGACCGATCTGGCTCGGGCCTCTTATAGTCTCCTGACCTTAGAGGCGGGAGTCGGCTTTTGTCAGGCGTTTCAGCCACGGACTCAGTCGGCCTTCGTGCCGAGGTGGTGGGATGGCCGTTGGCTGCGGCCGCGACGATGGTCTTGATCTTGTCAAGTATTGGAGTCACGTCAGCGGGTGCCGTCTCCATGACGGTGTCCAGGAGTGTGAGCGCGGCAACAGCGTTCTGCTGTGGAGTTTGGAAGATGTTGGCGTTGCGGACCCGCGTTTGAAGAATGGCCTCCTGAGCGGATCGTCCGGCTGTGCGTAGATCTTGCTTTCTTTTGTCAGCCTCTTCCCTGCGTTTCTTCTCCTCTTCGGCCATCTTGTGCTCCTGCTCGATCTTGGCTCGATCTTCCTCAGCAAGCCTCCTGGCCATGGCTGAGTCGGACTCGTCCGGCTCAGCCATGAGGACATCGAAGCACTTTGGCTCGTAGTCCTTGCGGCAGTCGGAGTCGTCAGCTTCATCTGAGGGGATACCATAGAGGTTGTCAAAGCCGGCGGAGCTGAGGTATTCATTGAGCTCCGAAGATGAGCATGAGCCGAATGACGGCAGGATGACGGCGACCTCCCTCGATCCTGGGTAACCCGGGTCTGGATCGTTCCAGTCCGAGTCAGAGCTTGGGGAAGCGGGCTCCTCCGAGTGGGTCAACCTCGACTCGGGGGAGAGGAGTTTGCCATAGATCTCGGCGACGTTTGGTAACCCAAACGGCACCGAGAGGTCTTCGTCCGAGTATATCGTCTCCGTCAGGGAGACGAGAAGATCGGTGCAGATTTCGGCGGTGTTCGGCAATCCGAACGGTACCAAGTGAAGTCCTTCGTTGGAGCGAGCAGATCGCATCTTGATCTTGAAGATGTCGTCGAAGATCTCGGCGCTATTGGGGAGCCCGAACGGCGCCGAGTGGGTCTTTCCTTCCGACTGGTTTGAATCCGAGTCGAAGGAGGAGTCGTTGAAGAAGTTGGCGGCGAAGTCGCCGAATCCTGAAGGAGATCCCATCATGCTTGTCGGCGAGATTGTTGAAGAAGTCTCGACGCGCGAGCCCCTACCTAGCGCGCCAACTGTCAAAACTTGGTTTCGGCAATATAATTTCTGGGGTCGCAGTCAAGATCGCCAAGCACAATGGGTTAGAAGGAAAAGAGGATTTAGACAGGTTCAGGCCCTCTCGTGAGGTAATACCCTACTCTTGTTTCGGTGGATTCGATCCGCCGAGTGTCTTTATTGATCTCGTGATCTAAGGTTGAAAGCTAAAAGTTGATCTAACTTCTGATATCCCTCAAGGGACGCCCCTTACCCCCCTTATATAGTCTCGGGAAGTGGGTTTACAGATCGGAAACCATATCTTACTCTAAGTCAGTTACCCCAATCGTACCAAACCGTGACTATAGGCCGATTGCCTTATCTCTATCGGCAATCGTAACACCCAAGTCATGTTTGGTTTACAGATATGGCAGGTGCAATCTATCCCTACCTCCAGTCGGATAAGCTTGCCATGTAGATACCCGATTGCCATAATCTCCACACTTAGTAACTCAATTACCAAATTTCAATGTTAACACATGCCCCCCAAGTCCGTAATACGAAGTGTTGCGGATTTGCTTGCCTGTTCAAACTCCTGCTCTTTCCTTGACCTAGATCGCTTCGGCTTCTCCCCAAGTGCTCTTTAAATACCCACTTCCCTCGGCCGAGATGCCTACGCCTTCAAAGCGCACTCAGCCTTCTTCGCAAACAAGCCTCTTGCCTTCTCTCTCTCCTCCAGCGATCTCACCGGCGCCCGTCGAACTCTGTCGCGTTCTTCAGATCCATCTTCACCCCCCAGCATTCCGATGGCCTCCACCGTCGCCGCATCGAGCACCTCTGTCTCGCCGGCCATCCGCGCCGCCGTTTCGGCCGCTGCCAAAACTGAGTTCCCTGAGGTACTCCCTTTCGATTCATAATTTTACTTTGCAATCTGCTCCTTTAAACACATCGCATCAATATTATGTTCGGCCGTTTTTCAAGTAGCACTTTACTTCACGTTCTTCTTCTCGACTAGTACCTTTTCCTCTTTGAACCGTCATATGCAACCGTTCTTGATTAGCGCCCCCTTTTTCTTTAACTGTAGCGCCTGTCACACCAACTGTTTATCCCCAACCTGACACAAGCGCAAAGGTACTTTCTCGGCCCCATCGGCAACACAGATCCAGCCGATATAATCATAGCCGAAACCAATCGGATCCCTTTCAATACCGTCAAGCCGTCCCTCGCCCACTGGAATGGGACGTTCAAATCTTGGCCGACCACCGACGCAGCCTGGATTGAGTGGTACAAAAGGGTGCGATTGGCCAAGTATACCCAGTGGGAACAGACCGGGATCACCCAGTGTCTGGCCCTATCCATCGCTGGCATGGAAAAAGATGAATCGCTTCTGTCAGCTGCAACGTACTTCTGGAATGACAGCTTCAACGCCTTCATCTTCTGGCAAGGGCCGATGACTATCACGTTGGTTGACGTGTATATGACAACCGGGCTGGACATCGAGTCGTCGGCCAACCCCAGCAACTTGAGCCGAAAGGGGCAGCACCAATTCAAAACTAATGCCATCGGCGGGTGGAGCGGTTTTATTGCCCAAAACATGAAGGACAGACTAGTCGGCCACAGGGAGCATGCCACATTCTTGATGATGTGGCTCGAAAAGTTTATGTTCTGCGGACCGAGCTGTGGGCCGACCGCCAACTGGCAGATTGTGGCCGAAGTTCTAGCCGATGGAGGAAAACTCGCGCTGGGGAAGTACCTCCTCGGCTACCTATATCACATGTTGCATCAGGCCGCCGCAAAGATAGCCGCCAATGCTCCAACCAACACCGGCGGCCCCTGGTGGTTTCTTTAGATCTGGCTGGTGCTGGCGACCCAAAAGATAGCTGGTCGGCTCCCTCTGACAGAAGCTAAATATCCAAGGCTGGAGCCGATTGAAGATGACGACCGCAACCAAATCACCACCACGAGATGCATGAGCTACGGAGAGGCAGCAGCCGCCTACGTAGGCTCAAGGCAATCGGCCGAACTGCTGGCCGAATGGTTCATAGCCCTCTACGACAGGCTGTCTCACGAAACCGTGCCTGATATTTTTACCGGGACCGGAGGCTGTTCGAGTTACTGGCCGACTTCTATTGGGAAGACGTCAACTCAGCCGACAACCCGAGATGCAGGGAGTTGTTCATCGCCACTCTATCCCCCTGCATCATGCCAACCGGGATCCATCAGGGCCGATCAGTGCCCAAGAGTTACGAGTTCTATTACCCGTGTCGCGGCGAGCGTTCGATCTTGGGGAGCTGCCCATCGGCTTCTTCTATGCCGATAAGATCGAAATGAGGGGAGTGGTCAGCCAGGATCTGATAATGGATCGGCTGCTAAACATAGCCGACCCTCCCCTCGGCGACGTCGGCGTGATGACATTGGCGTTGAAGAAAAGCGCCGCTTACGACCGATGGTGGGCTGAAATAAAGCACCATATCTTCCATCAACGGTCGTCTCATTACGTCGACCTTCTCCTGCCCGAGGAGATCCCCTCGGTAAGCTTTAAGTCCCAATTGATTTTCTCCTTCTTATCATCGGCTGATATAGCCGATTAATGTTTGCCCTTTGATTCGCAGGAGATGGAGATGGAGCGGGCGACGGTGAGCGACTCGGGCGCCCCATCGAATACGGCTTAGGTGTCTGGATGGGGGCGGCCTCGCTCCGTCGGCCATCGGTGCAGGGCGCCGAGTTGGTGTCGGCTAGCTGCGAGGCGAGGTGCGTCGGCCGATCGCACGGAAGAAAAAGGCTGCACCACCTCCACGGCCGTCGGCCGCGCCTGCCCCCAAGAGGCTGAAAACGACAAAACCGGCGGCGCTAGCTGATAGCCTCCCCCCTTGGATCCGGCCGTCGCGTAGTTCCTCGATACCGTCGCCAGCGAGGAAGTGTCGGCAGCTGTTGGGGCGGCGACCAAACCCGGGGTTTCGAGCCCTGAGTCGGTCAACGCTCCAGCCGACGTCTCGCTGGTCCCAAGTCCCCCAACAAAACATCGGTCGGTAAGCCTTTACTTCACCAGATTTGGCTCCGTGATAATCTCTTGCATCTGATCGAATTGTTCTTTTCAGGTCAAGAAATTGGCCAGCCACACTTCACGCCCCGCGCCATCGGTAATCACCTCTTGCAATTTGACTTGTAATAACTAGCCGTTTTGCCCACTGACTTTCTTTTGCAGCCCCCGCGATCTCCATCGGCTGCCCCCAGGTGTCCAGCGAGCACGCTACGCCTGCCGCGGGCGGTGGCGACGACGTCGACGAAGAGGCGCCGACGGCTGTAGGCGGTGATCCAGCCAAGCTGACTGCTCTGACCCTGATGCCAACGGTGAGCCGGCTGAAGCTGATGATCGGCTTCTGTCAACTCAATGTCTTCTAATCATTTTACTCTTCCTTGCTAGAGAACATAGCCGACCTCCTCGACTTTGACTTGTCGGAGTTTGAGGAGCCCGATCAAATCGGCGAGGAGGCGTTGGCGACGCCGGCTGAGGACCTGAGGGCCACCCTAGCCGACATTGGCAACCGGCTGGAGGCCTCTCTGGATGAACTGGTGGTTGACAGTGGTTCGATTCGTGCGCGCTTCAAGGAAATCCAAGGCCAGCTGCCGGAAGCTCTAGCCGACGCCATCGTGCCAGCCACCTTCTTAGAAGCCCACCAACTCAAATACGAGCGGGCACGGCAGCGGATAGCCGATCTTCGCAAGAACCAGGTGTGGTCGGTCACTCTCCAGTCGGCCAAGGACGCCATCAACAGCCGGAAGGCCGCCTTCGACCGCCTGAAGACCGAGCCGGTGGCCAAGCTCGAGCAGCTCCTCATGCGCCAAGACCAGCTGATGACCGATCTCGTTCAAGTCATGAACGAGGTCAATGCTCATAAGGAGTACATGGCTGGTTTGCCGGCCGAGATCGAAGCTGAACGCCAAGGCATCAAGGCGGCCGTGGCACATCTTCGCAACCTGGTGAAGGGTATCCGACCAGTGGCAGGGTCCGAGGCCGATCACATGAAAGCCATTGAAGAAATAGATCAGATCAGGCGGAAGGCGCTGTCGGCCATAGCTGATTTTTTGAAACGATGAGATTGTAACATTATGATATTCTGAAATCGGCTAATGCCTCTTGTACTATACTTGTCACACTTTTGTGCTAGGATCGGACAGTCATTTTAGTTTTTCTTGAAATCGGATTTGCATCGTGCAATCTAATTTATCAAGCTTTCGCCACTGTGCTTCTAGATAAGACCGTCTGCTTGTAGATAAGATCGGCTTTTGGCCATGCGCGGTGTCTTGAATTGCTTATGTTGAAATCGGCTCCGGCCGCTCGTATCGTTTCGCGTTGCCGATTCTGAGACTACACCATGACCGTTAGTGTTAGCGCTTGAACATTAGTCTCATTGGCTATCGACCGATAATATCTGAGTGCACCGCCGATTTGGCTTCATAGTCTGACTCATCCGAATCTGTATTTCAAGAACCCGTGAGTTCTGAACAATAGGTATCCAGTCTTGAGTAGTCACCAACTATTCAACGATTCCCAATGCTTTTAATGATGACCTCTTCGACTTCTATATCTGCAGCGATCTTTCACATCTAAATCCGCATCTTTTCTTTCTATAAATGGACCCTTTCAGGCCTTCCCGAACACCTCACAGCCGAAGAAGAAACTCACTCTCTAGGTGTACAAAATCCAGGTTTCCAAGCTCTCAACAAGACCCCCCATGGCATCCTCAAGCTCATCGGTGAACCAGGTGATTTCTCTAAGTACTCAAGAGTTAATCTTCTCGCAACCGCTCCATCCCCTACGAGTGATTCTGGCGATCATGGACACCTCGTATGAACTGACGGCTAGCCAAGTCCGACAAGAGAGGATCAACTTGTAGCGCTTCAGGGAACAAGATGCTCGTCATCCGGTGGCCAGATCTCCAATCAACCTCGGTAGTGTTCCGACCGCTATTCCTCTGGCGTCTTCAACGCTCATGCGTCTCGACAGGATGGTAACAAGGCAAACACGACTTGCTAACGAACTGTTAATCACAACCACCGATGTAAGGGTCACTAGGCTAGAGTATTTGATCTTGGATGCTTTAGAGATAGAATCTCCAGAGGCCGTCAACCGGGCCCTGGCGGCCATCAGAGACTATCTAGGAGACAGGTAATTGAAAGCGGCTTCACGCCGATTATGAATAAAATCGGCGACTGTCACACCGATGAGATTGTAACATTCTTCTATATTTACAATCGGCCCGATTTTGCAATCGGCTCGTATATGTATTTGCCCCCCAAGTTTTGTTGATAGCTTCGGTGTCGACAAAACTGTGAGTTCGATCCGTTCACACATCCTTGCCGTCCCTATCGGCCAATCGTGAGCCGATCGCAGAAAACTTAGCAAAAAATGTTGCATAACAATGCCTAAAGGCGATGCCTTGTTGATGTAAGACATCGGCTGGCGTAAATCGGCTGAAGTAACCATAGCCAAATCACGAGTTAATCCATACGCTCGGGTAATATTTCTTTAAATATTTTCCGTTGAGAGCCCTTCCGAGTACCTCTCCGTCTAGTCCTTTTAGCATATAAGCTCCTTTAGAGACACATTTGTGGATCTTGAAAGGCCCTTCCCAATTTGGTGACCATTTGCCGAACTTCTTGTCTCTAGATCCGATCGGCAGTACAAGTTTCCAAACGAGCTCACCTTCCTCAAAAGATTTAGGCACCACCTTTTTATTATAATGTCTGGCTACTCGTTCGTTATCTTTTGTGACTTTTTCCAAGGCCCTCATCCTGGATAAAACTAAATCTTCCGATTCGTCCATCATCAGGTGATAATAATCGTCGGCTGTGAGTTGATCCTGTAGCTGAATGCGCCTTGAGCCGACGATGCTTTCCCAGGGCAGTACTGCCTCATGTCCGTAGACCAGCTTGTACGGAGGGACTTGAATTGACCCGTGGTATGCCATCCGATACGCCCACAGTGATTCGGCTAATCGGTTGTGCCATTGTTTAGGGTACTCGGAGATCTTTCTTTTAATTAATTTGATCAAACTTTTGTTTGAGGCCTCGGCTTGCCCGTTGGATTGTGCATAGTACGGCGAAGAATTAAGCAGCTTGATCCCCATGCCATCGGCAAACTGAACGAATTGGTCCGATACAAAGATGGATCCCTGGTCTGTTGTTATTGTTTGTGGAACGCCAAATCGGTAGATGATGTGTTCTTTGACAAACTCGATTGCGTCCTTAGAATCCACTTTTCTAAGGGGAATCGCTTCCACTCACTTCGTGAAGTAATCCGTCGCCACCAGGATAAATTTATGTCCTTTGCTTGAGGGTGGATTGATTTGGCCGATCATAGCAATGCCCCATCCTCTGAACGGCCATGGCTTGATAATTAGGTTCATAGCCGATGCTGGTGCTCGTTGTATGGCGCCGAACTTCTGACAATCCTGGCAGCGCTTGTAATACTTGAAACAATCCTCCAGCATCGTCGGCCAGAAATATCCTGCTCGGCGAAGTAGCCACTTCATTTTGTGGGCCGATTGATGCGTGCCACAGATTCCTTCATGTACTTTCCCGATGACCACTGTAGCCTGATCGGCTCCCAAATACTTGAGTAGCACGCCGTCGATCGTCCGATAGTACAGGTCTTCATCGAGCAACACGTATCGTAATTCCTTGTATCGTAGTTTCCTTGTGTCCGATTGAGAGGGGTTTTTTAGATAGTTGTAAACTTCGAACCTCCAATCATCGGCCGTAATGGCGGCCACGTCTATGTCTACTTCTTTCAGCATCGGCCGATAGCCTGATGCCCCCTGAGCCAAGTCATTGGCCTCTGTGTTCTGCTCTCTGGGGATATGCTTCAAAGTAACTAGCCGAAAACCATCCATTAATTCCCGGCATTGCCGATAATAGACCATCAGCGTGTCATTTTTGCATTCATATTCTCCTGATAATTGGCTGATGACCAATAATGAATCCCTCATTATTTCGATGGCGTCGGCTTCAACTTCCTTGAGCAGGTGTAATCCTTTAAGGATGGCTTCATATTCGGCTTGGTTGTTTGTAGCGTGGGGGTTGATGGCAAAAGCAAACTCAAAAGCTTGCCCCCTAGGCGAAATAATGACCAAGGCGATGCCACAGCCGTTGGTGTAAACCGAGCCGTCGAACGTCAGGGTCCAAGGCATAATTTCCACTGAGCCGATTGAATCGTTTCTGTGCTCCACAATAAAGTCGGCTATGGCTTGCCCTTTGACTGCCCTTGGTGCCTGATACCTCAGATCGAATTCTGTTAGTGCGAAAATCCACTTCCCGATTCTTCCTTTGAGCACTGGAGCCGATAACATATACTTAACTACATCGGCTTTGCATATTACTGTGCACTCGTTGGACAGCAGATAGTGCCTTAACTTCGTACATAAAAATAGAGGCATAAGCATAGGTTCTCCACAGGTGAATACCTCATTTCTGTGTCTAGCAACCGCCGGCTGAGATAGAAGATGGCTTTTTCTTTGCCGTCGTCATCTTGTATTAGGACTGAGCCGATTGATTTGTCGTCGGCTGACAAGTACAGCTTGAACGTGTGGAGATTATGGCAATCATATATCCACATGGCAAGCTTATCCGACTGGAGATAGGGATAGGTTGCGCCTGCCAATTATGTAAACCAACTATGACTTGGGTGTTACGTTGCCGATTAGATAAGGCAACGACTCATAGTCACGGTTTGGTAAGATTGAGGAAACCGACTTATAGTAAGATAGGGTTTTCGACTTGTAAGCCCGCCCTCCGAGACTATATAAGGGGGTAAGGGGCGTCCTTTGAGGGATATGAGCTTTAGATCAGATTTCATATGCAACACAAGAGCCATAGATCTTGAGATCAATAAACACTCGGCGGATCAAATTCTCGAAATAGGAGTAGGGTATTACCTCACGAGAGGGCCTGAACCTGTCTAAACCTTGTTTTCCACCTAACCCATCGAGCTTGGCGATCTTGACTGCACCCCCAATTTTCTATTGCCGAAACCAAGTTTCGACAGAACGGTATCCCTTTTTGTGGAGGCATTAAAACTGGAGGGGAGCTTAGATAATCTTTTATGTTGTCTAACGCCTTTTGCTGCTCTGCCCCCCATGTGAACGTCTGATCGGCTTTCAGCCGAAGCTGTGGTGTGAACGGCTCCATCTTTTTTGAGAGATTGGCTATGAACCGTCTGATGAAGTTTATCTTGCCGATCAATGACTGGAGTTGCTTTTTATCTTTCGGAGGTTGAATTGTCTTGATAGCATTTACGCTCCTTGGTGTAACTTCAATCCCTCTTTCATGGACGAGAAATCCCAAAAATTGCCCGGCCGATACGCCGAACGCGCACTTAAGCGGATTCATCTTTAGACCGTATTTCCTCGTCCGTTCTAACACTTGTCTCAGATCGGCTATGTGGCCTTCTATCTCCCTTGACTTGACAACCACGTCGTCAATGTATATCTCTACCAGCGAGCCGATCAAATCGTGAAAGATATTCATGGCCCGTTGATATGTTGCCCCAGCATTCTTCAAGCCGAACGTCATTACTACCCATTCGTATAGGCCGATTACGCCGGGACACCGAAAAGCGGTCTTGTGGATGTCCTCATCGGCCATGAATATTTGGTTATACCCTGCATTACCATCCATGAAACTGATAATTTTGTGGCTTGAAGCGGCATCGACAAGCAGATCGGCTATCGGAATTGGGTATTCGTCTTTAGGGGTTGCCTTGTTTAGGTCTCTGAAATCGAGGCACACCCTAAGTTTACCGTTTTTCTTTAACACTGGGACGATGTTTGAGACCCACTCGGCGTATCGGCAAGGCCGAATGAATCCCGCGTCGTATAGCCGAGTGATTTCGGTTTTAATTGCATCGTACATATCGGCCTTGAACCTCCTGGGAGGCTGTTTGAATGGCCGATAGCCTGCCTTAATCGGCAGTTGATGGACCACTATTGATCGACTAAGACCGGGCATCTCGAAGTACTCCCAAGCAAAACAATCTTTATATTCTTTTAACAGATCAACAAGCTGGGATCTACAATGAGGAGACAGATTTTTGCGAATGTACGTCGGCCTCGGCTTATCACCAGAGCCGATGTTGATTTCCTCTAACTCATCGGCCGATGTGAAACCTTGCCCTAGCTTGCCATTGTCTTCGTCTGTGGTGTTGATGCCGAGAACGCTCGAGCCCTCCACCATGTATTGTGGAATTGGAAACATTCAGAAAATCGGCTTGCCAAATTTTCCCGGATAAACAATCGATGCCTTCGATTTCCCAAAGCAGCAAATCGGCATTGACGATACTAACTGACCTGTCGGCTGGCACGATCTCGATCTTGTCGCCGTCCCATTAGATCAGGCTCTGATGCATTGTAGAAGGGATGCAGCAGTTAGCGTGTATCCAGTCCCTTCCGAGCAGCAGGCTATAAGACCCCTTCCCGTCGATGACAAAGAATGTTGTGGGCACGGTCTTGTTGCCGACGGTCAGTTCAACGTTGAGAACGCCCTTGGTTTCTGATGGGTTGCCTCCGAAGTCTTTGAGCACCATGTTGGTTTTTATCAAGTCTTCGGCTCCCTTGCCTAGTTTTCTGAATGTTGCGTAAGGCATGAGATTGATTGCAGCTCCCCCATCAACTAGCATCTTGGAAATCGGCTTGCCGTTGACGAATCCTTTAACGTACAACGGCTTTAAGTGCTGATTTTCGGTTCCTTCGGGTTTGTCGAAGACAGCCTGGTCTGGTGAGATCGCTAGTTTTGCCAGGTCATCTTCAATGGTGTCTGCATCGGCTTCGGGAGCGCCGAACTCGGCTGGCAACACAAAGACCATGTAAACTGATGCAGAAATTTTGCCTTTCCCTTTGGCTGCCCTCCTGGCTTGATCGGCGGGGCTTTCCTCCGCCTGCTCTTCGTCGGCTATGGCAGCTTTCTTTTTGGGTACCCACCGTCTTTTGATTTTGCCCAGTCGACGGCGCTGTTCGTGGATCATTTGCTGCACTTTGTCTTCTCTTCCTTCACGCTTAAGTCATTGAACCCTTCTTTTCTACGTCTTTGTGAAGAGATCGGACGGGCACCATTGGGGGTTGGTCGATTCCTCATCGTCGGCCTCTTCATCGTCGCGGTTGTTCCCATCGTGGTTTTCGTCGATGAACAAGTCCTGGTGGATCGGGCCAAGCCGATCATGGATGGACCATCGCCTTTGGTTCAACTGAACGGCTCTGGGGACGAACCGAGTTGGACTTGCAGGCAATGAGCTCCTGTGTTCGTCGTCGCGGCGATCGTTACATGCTGGGCATTTTTCCAGTGTTGGCAGTCTCATGCCGGATTCCTAGCAGTACCTGAAAAATCACAATGCCAATGCGGATCAGCATTATCATGGTTTACCTCGTATCGTCGGCTTTGGGTGTTCGGCTCGCGCCGACGAGGTGCTTCATCGTAAGCTTCTTCATGCCGAGGCTGGTATTGATGACGGTATCGGCTTCGTTCATGGATCAGCCGTCGGTCAGCCGATCTGATGACTGGACGTACCATATTAATTGGCACGGCGTGACACCCAATTTGGTCGCCTTCTGCCTTGGCCCCGATTGATGGATTGACTAAGCCGTGCGCCATTCTGTTCTGTCGATCAGCTTGCCTGGGGCCGGCTTGGACTGTGTTGACCGGGAAGGGATTGCCGTCTACCTTCATCGGCCGATTTGAGTCGACGAACTTCAGCTTCCCGGCCTCGATTGTCGACTGAATTTGCTGCTTGAAGATCTTGCAGTCGTTGGTGGCGTGGGATGTGGAGTTATGCCACTTGCAATACTTTTTTTCTTCAACTCTTCGGCCGACGGGATCACGTGATTTTTAGGCAATTGAATCTGCTTCTCCTTGAGCAACAAATCGAAGATCTTGTCGGCCTTGGTGATGTCGAAATCGTATCTTTCCTCTTTGGCAGTCTTCAGCAGCCATTGGCAGACGATGACCTTTTTGTTCTTGGCCCATTCGACTGCCGCTACTTCTGCGTCGTCGTCGTCGGATTCATAGTCTGATTCGACGACGACCTGAGTTATATTTTTGATAGCCTTCCAGGTGTCTTGGAATCACTGCTCGTGGGCCGTCACCTTCTGCGCCAAGTGGGCTAGGCTGTCAAAGTCCTACGCAGAGAATCGCTCTCGAATTGGTGCGATTAAGCCGTGAAAGGCCAGATCGGCCAGCTGGGCATCCGATAGCACTAGGCTGTAGCATCGGTTCCGCATCTCCCTAAAGCGTTGGATGTATTCTTGAACCGATTCATTGTGTTTTTGCCTGATGCTGGTGAGGTCCGACAACTTCATCTCGTGGTTGCCGGAGTAGAAGTAGCTATGGAATTATTTTTCAAGATCGACCCAGCTCTGAATCGAGTTGTAGGGCAATGAGGAGAACCAAGTAAAGGCCGATCCTAAAAGAGAAAGAGGGAACAATCGAACTCTCAAGAGGTCCGTAGCCGATGCTTCACTGCATTGTGCTAAGAATCGGCTAACATGCTCGTATGTTGAAACATTGTCCTGCCCTGAGAACTTCGAAAAATCTGGGATCTTGTATCGGGTGGGAAACGGGATCCGCTCGAAGTGCTCTGGATAGGGATACCGATACATGTTCCCTAAATCTTTCGGCTTGAGGCCAAATTGATCGCGCATGACATCTGCGATCAGATCAGCCCATGTCCGGTTGTCTTACTGTATCGGCTCGTATTGGTCATACGGCGCGGGTGCTTGCCGATACAGCGGTGGTGGCGTCTGAGGTCTGTAATGATGATCTTGACGGCCTCCTTGGTACTGGTAGTGATGATCGGCAGGAGGTGGCCGAGGCGCCGGTGGTGTTGGTGGTCCTGGAAACAGCTGCCGGCCACCGGCGTTGTGCCGTCTGTCTGGATCAATCGGCTCCAACTGCCGATTGTCATTGAACATACTAGTGAGTTGATCTTGGGGCACCGGCTGCTGTCGGTTCAGCACAGTAATTGCCGGCCATATAGTCGAGTCACCTGGATTTGGCTGACTGAGGGCTCCTCCCGGCGGCCCTTGTTGCGCTAGCAGTGGGATCGGCCGGTTCTGCATGACCAGCGTCCTGTAACCAGGAAATTGGCTGTCTGTGAAGTACGTCGGCCCCCGTTGCAGCTGGTCGGCTACCTTGGCATCGACCACAGTAGCGATCATGTTATTGAGAGTGTTGACCAAGATGCTACTTTGGTTGACCAGTGCGTGGTGAACGGCCGAGTCAATCCGATCTTGTAGAGAATATACAGCCGGATCATCCTGTACCTAGGTCGGCTCCTCCACCTTCTGTTTCCCTTTTGTATCACCAGAGGAGGACGCCTTGGTATCGTTCATGCTGAACTTATACTTCTGATGCACGGCCCCAGATCTTGTTTGGGTGAAAGACTACAAATAGTTGGCCTGGAGTTCTTCCACCATCTTCTTATACTTGGCTTGCTGTTCAGCCGATAACTGTTCCATCTTTACAGGCACGATGTTGTCGTGTGTAATGCTGGGGCTGTTGGAGTCGACCATCTTGCCGGCTGAATCTATGCGTCCGAGTCAAGCCGACAAAGAAAGTCCCACTGGGCGTGCCAAGAAGCGTGTTGATGAGAAATTTCTCTCACGCGCTGGCCTGGGAGATCTGCTTAGCTCCAGTGCAGGTCCTTCTCGACTGCTTGTTCGGTGCAGGGCGTGCCAGTTGATTTGATCTGTTAATCAACAAGAAAAACAAAGGAATACGCGTAAAGTGTTAAGTTAGATCCCCACTGGATCGGTTGAGGGAATCCATGAACATATATATGCTATTCTAAACTATATTTAAGCCAAGTGACTGGAATGGATCGGCTATACCGAGACAGCATCAGCCGCTTAACCCAAATACAGCAAAGAATAATAAATATATGAATTGATAACCTAGCCGATACTGGAAAGCTAACAATGGATCGGCTAGTACTCCGATGAATCTTATAGAAAGATATCATTCTTGAAACAGATACATATCCCGAAAATCGGCCATCGGCTATTGAAGGTAGGCCGATTTCGGCTGGCGACGTTGAACAAGAATGCGATATTAACATAAGAGGCAATCCTAATATAAATCTAATAATAAATATATTAAAAGAAATGTATCAGGGCAGATAAGGCCGGCTGAAACCCCGGCACTGTCTCTAAACAATATAAATCCATCCAAACAAATCACTGGCAGCTCTAAGAACGACTTAATAGTTCAAACATGATGCAGCATTAAGTATAAAAAGAACAACCCGATCTGTTATAGCCGATTTATACCTCTCGAGACGGTGGATACCGCATATAAACCAGCCAACCTTTAGATCTAGCCCTATTGGCTGCAAGTTCTTGCTAGAACTGGCCAATGGCAGGATAGATCTAAACATTGATCTAATTTATATGCGCTATATGATAAATAGCGCAGTATAAACTTCCGATTCTAATGTGTCATTACGATGGAAGCACTAGAAATAGTAGATCATACCACTAATGACAAGCATTTACCTAGATCTGGAGATCGAAACGATGCAGCCCGTAGCCAAACAAAGTGCTCGTCTGAAGAAAAAGTTGGTGATGCGCCGAAAGATTGATTGTGATTGAACTGTCATGAATTACAGGGGTCTCGGGTCCTATTTATACCCAAGATACAATTATCTGTACAAACCATGGACTCTATCTAAACTACTATTTAAAACACAACATTATCTCAGAAAGAACCCATGTCGTGTTACAACTAACAGTCTGAACAAACCCCTAGATTACAGATACAATTGCCGTTACAGGACTCTATCCATAAGTGGCAATATCATTTAACGCGCAATTAACAACCGAATGTTCTATTTATCCTCAAACTTCTGTATTAGAAACGGTTTCATCTCTTTCGGACCTGAAATCGGCTATCGGCTGCCTTTGTCCGATTCATCCTTAGCCGATTGGTCTCGCAGCCGATCACTCCTTAGCCGACGCGACCCCTGTCTCCAGCCGATCCGATCCTGCTTCGCCTTTGCAGACTTAGTAACTCAATTACCAAATTTCAGTGTTAACAAGCGTCCATAGCAGTTAAGGACCGGTTCACGGGACCCCTGGAGAGAATGACCGTGCAAACCACAAGCCGAAATGGGTAAGGTAGGTCCCTAGTATAGCCTATCCTAGCTGATGAACCCATCGGCAAGGGTGAGCGGGATGGAGTTTCAGTCGGCCCCGGTATAAGGGTTGTTGGGCTGCCGGATTCACCGAGGCACTCGGGGGGGGCTGCCCACTCCCAGGGTCCGGGAGTGGGGGCGAAACCTTGGTAGGGTTCGCTTGGTTAGTGGGGGGTTATACGAAAGGTCTATCACAGTTCCCTTTCCGGGGTACCGTGGTGGTACACCGGCGCACGGGAGACCGTGTTGTGGGGCTGTGTCTTGTGGGTACAGTTGTACACCTCTGATCAGAGTAAGTCTATTCGAATAGCCGTGCCCGCGGTAATGGGGCGATCGACCGAGCTCTCCGTGATTAGTCCCACACTTTTACACCCTAAATTATTGGAACATGACTAGTATAAGTGGATGGTTTGGGCATGTCCCAGCGTGGGGATAACGTTGGACAGTGTTGGATTAAAAATGCTTTATTTACGTAAATTACTGTATTTTTGTCTGTGTTCAAAAATATGTATTGTTTGAAAAAAAACCCTGCTGTTTGCGCAAAAGCAAACCCTAGCCAAACCTTTGTCTTCCTTGCATTTATTTCTCTCCCCTTCCGGCGTGGCTTGCTGAGTACGTGGAAGTACTCATCCTTGCCCCTTCATCAGAACCCGAGCCAGAAGCTGAAGAAGAAGACGTTGTGGAGTAGGCTTGTCCTGCACTCTGGAAGCGGCCTGTGGAGTGGTCGAAGCCGCGTGGCCAGCGTCAAGCTTAGGCTTAGGCCCTTTTTCTTTTTCCGCTGCTCTTTTGTAATCTTTTTGTATTGTTTCTAAGACGTGGAACTGTAATATCAACAATTGTCGTATGTGTACCCTGGCTGGTCCTGGACAGGGATTTTATTACACATATAGCTTCAGAAATTCGGGTTTGAATTTCTGGGCGTGACAGTACTCCATTTCATTCGGCAACATGGCTTCTGCCCCGTAAACCAGGAAGAAAGGAGTTTGGCCGGTGGTCCGACTGGGCGTAGTCCGCAGAGACCGTAGAACCGAGGGTAATTCTTGGACCCATTTGCCGGCATAAGGATTTAGCCTGTCGAACACTTGGGCCTTGATGCCTTGAAGAACCATGCCATTGGCGCGCTCAACCTGTCCATTGCTTTTGGGGTGCGTGACTGATGCGTAGCAGATTTTAATGCCAAAATCTTCACAGAATTCCTTGAAAATGCCTCCAGTAAATTGAGTTCCATTGTCGGTTATAATTCTGTTTGGGACGCCAAACCGGTGCACGATGTTGAGGATGAAGTCTCGTGCCTTGTCAACGGTGATTGTAGCAACCGGCTTAGCCTTGATCCACTTGGAAAATTTGTCGATTGTGACGAACAGATGTGTGAATCCTCCTGGGGCCTTTTTGAAAGGAGCGATCATATCCAAGCCCCATACCACGAACGGCCATGATAATTGAATCGTTTGTAGCTCTTGGGCTGGGACATGGCTCTGCCGAGCGAAGAACTGGCAACCTTCACACGTGCGAACCACTTTGTCTGCGTCAGAGACCGCCGTAAGCCAGAAGAAACCTTGTCAATAGGATTTGCCTACCAAGGCGCATGCCGCCGCGTGACTTCCGCATACACCCGAGTGGATATCTTGGAGTAGTTGCCGTCCTTCCTCAGGCGTGATACATTTCATTAGGACTCCAAAGGGGCTTCTCTTGTATAATTCAGAGTCGACCATGACGTAGCCCTGACAACAACGTCGGACTCGTTCCGCCTCATCCCGGTCATTCGGCAGCTCTTGCTGAGTTAAAAATTTGATGAGCGGTGTCCTCCAATCGGCATCGAGCATGGCGACTTGATTTGAAGCTTGCTCGTTGGGAGTTGGTTTTGCTGCAACAGTCGGCTCATAGAGATGTTCAACGAAAACGTCTGTTGGAGCAGCTTCTCGCTTGGAGCCGAACTGCGCCAACTCGTCAGCTGCCTCGTTGTTATGTCTCAAGACATGGGATAGCTCCAGTCCGTCAAACCTGTCTTCAAGTTTGTGAACTTCTTGCCGATAGGCTTCCATGGTGTCGTTTAAACAGGACCAGTCTTTCATCACTTGGTTGACAACCAGCTGGGAATCTCCTTTCACGACCAACCGTCGTATCCCGAGTGAAACAGCAAGTCGTAGGCCATGTAGCAGGGCTTCGTACTCGGCGACGTTGTGTGAGGCGGGGAAATGAATATGAAGAACATATCGCAGCCTTTCTCCAGTCGGGGAAATCAGCACGACTCCCGCCCCCAGGCCAGTGATCCTCTTGGATCCATCAAAGTGCATGGTTCAGTATTGTAGGTCTTCTCGAGGTACATCTTCTTGTTGTTCGGTCCACTCGGCCAGGAAATCTGCCAGGGCTTGTGACTTTACAGACGTCCTCGCCTTGCAAGTTAAGTCCAGCGGCATCAGTTCCAGGGCCCACTTTGCGATGCGCCTAGTTGCCTCCCGGTTATGGATGACATCGTCGAGTGGAAAAGAAGTGAAGACAGTGACCGAGTGACCCTGAAAGTAGTACACCAATTTCCTCGCGGTTATCAGAACACCATATAACAATTTTTGTACCTGAGGGTAGCGAATTATGGCTCCTGCCAGCACTTCGCTAACAAAGTAGATTGGCCTTTGAATCTTTTGGACTCGTCCTTCTTCCTCGCGCTCAACGACGAGAACTGTGCTAACCACCTGGTGAGTTGCTGAGACATACAGTAGCAGGGGTTCCTGAGGCTGAGGTGAGGCTAGGATGGGCGACGTCGTGAGAAACTCTTTGAAATCTTCAAAGGCTTTGTGAGCTTCTGTGGTCCATTGGAAGTCATCGGTTTTCTTCAGTGGGCTGAAGAAAGGCATGCCTCGCTCGCCGAGTCGGGAGATGAATCGGCTTAGTGCCGCCATGCAGCCAGTGAGCTTCTGGACGTCTTTCTGGTTACTCGGGGGCTTCATATTTAAAATAGCGTTGATTTTCTCTGGGTTAGCTTCAATGCCGCGATGGGACACCATGAAGCCGAGCAGTTTGCCTGATGGTACGCCGAACGTGCACTTCTCCGGGTTCAACTTCATTCCGAAGGCCCGAATGTTTGCGAAGGTTTCTTCTAAGTCGGCAATCAGGTCTTCCTTCTGCTTGGTCTTGATGACGACATCATCGACATAAGCTTCCACATTTTTCCCAATCTGCGTCTAAAAGCATCTCTGGATCATGCGCTGGTACGTTGCTCCGGCGTTCTTTAGACCGAAGAGCATCGTGATGTAGCAGTAAGCTCCAAACGGCGTGATTAATGATGTCTTCAAGCAGTCAGATTCCTTCAAGCTGATCTGATGGTAGCCCGAGTAACAGTCCAGAAAACTCAAGAGCTGGCAGCCGACTGTTGAATCTATGACTTGGTTGATGCGAGGCAACCCGAATGGATCTTTAGGGCAAGCTTTGTTGACGTCGGTGTAGTCAACACACATGCGCCATTGCCCTGTCTTCTTCTGGACCAGGACCGGGTTAGCCAGCTAGTCGGGATGAAGGACTTCTTTGATGAAACCGACGGCTAAGATTTTTGTGAGTTCTTCCTTGATGGCATCTTTTTGATCCTGAGCAAAACGGCGTAATCGTTGTTTGATAGGTTTCGCGTCATCTTTGACGTGCAAAGAGTGCTCGATCACCTCCCTAGGAATTCCAAGCATATCAGATGGTTTCCAAGCAAAAACATCTTTATTATTTTGGAGGAAGGTGACGAGCACGCTTTCCTATTTAGGATCTAGCTCAGCGCCGATTACAGCGGTTTTGGAAGGATCTGATGGATCAAGGGAGATTTTCTTCGTTTTGGCGTCGCCTTGTCCCGACTTGGCTATCTTCTTCGTAGGGATTTCACCCTCTTCAGATGTTGATGCAGCCAGTCGGATTTCTTCCTGGCCACGTGATCTCTCACGAGATTGGGCCATATCACAGCTTTCTTTGTCGCAGGTGAAGGCTTGTTTGACGTCGCTGTGCAGGGTGATGACGCCATTGGGGCCAGGCATCTTCATGCAGAGGTAGGTATAGTGTGGTATCGCCATGAACTTGGCGAGCGCAGGCCTTCCAATGATTGAGTGGTAGGTCGTCTTGAAGTCGGCCACCTCGAAGGTGATGTTCTCCGTCCGGAAGTTCTCCCGAACTCTGAAGGTGACTGGGAGGGCGATGTGCCCGAGTGGCGTAGACGACAGCCCCAGGATAACTCCGTGGAAGGGGGCTGAGCTTGCCTTCAACTTGGATCTTGGAATCTGCATCTCGTCCAGGGTCTTGGCAAACAGGATATTGAGGGCGCTGCCCCCATCAATGAGGACGCGCTTCAGCTTTATGTTTCGAACCACCGGGTCTAGTACCAGGGGATACCGCCCCGGGTGAACCACTCGGTCAAGATGATCCGAGCGGTTAAACGTGATAGCCACCTCCGACCACCGTAGATACTGTGGGACTTCGGGTTGTTCCGCGTTGACCTCATGGTCCATCAGTTTTTGCTTCCTCTTGGACTCATAAGCCTGTGGCCCCCCGAAGATGTGATTCAGCTCGCCCACGGGGTCTTGGAAAGGTTCTGAATTTCCAGTCGGGTCATTCTTCTTGGTTCCCGATGGGCCGGCTTCGTCAATCGGCTTCTTGCTTAGTTGTGCCACGTATTGTTCGGCAAACTGCTTGTAGATGAAGCAATCTTTGGCCGCGTGCTTGTGATTCGGATGATGCGTGCACTGAGCGTTCATGATCGTGTCGTAGGCTGCGACCCGGGGACGGCGTTGAGAGTTGGACGTTGTGGCAACCAGGTCCTCGGGCCGGCGCTTGCGATCTTTCTGGCCATGATTGTTGTTGCCGTTATCCTTCTTAGGATGTCGGCTTCCTCCTGACTTATTGTCGTCCCTTTTGTCAGGCCGATCTTGTCGCGCTGCCTTGATTGCGTCGTTGGATTTGGCGTAGGAGTTCGCTGTCTCGAACATTTGCTTTACCGTCTTTGGTGGCTTACGCTCAAACTTTCCGATCAGCAACTCATCACGGACTCCCTTCTGGAAGGCGGCGATTATGATGTCGTCGGTGATGTTGGGGATCTTGTTGCGCTTTTCCGAGAAGCGCCGGATGTAGTCCTTCAGCGGCTCGTCTGGCTTCTGGATGACGTTGTAGAGATCAAAGTGGGTCCCAGGTCTTTCGAAAGTGCCCTGGAAATTGGCTATGAAATGGTCCCGAAGTTCACTCCACAAGCTAATTGAGCCTCTGGGCAAGCTCGTGATCCAGTTCCTGGCTAAGTTGGCGAGGGCGACAGGCAAATAATTGGCCATGGCCTTGTTGTCTCCTCCTGCTGCATGGATGGAGAGGGTGTACACGGTCAGCCATGACTCAGGGTCGGTCTTTCCGTCGTACTTCTCGATTCCTGTGGGCTTAAAACCACTCGGCCAATGCACTCGGCGCAGGTCCCGAGTGAATGCAGGTACTCCGTCGTCATTGCAGTCGGGCGATCTCCTTCGATCTTCATGGGAGCGCTGCTCTTGCTCTTGATAGCGTCGGTCAAGGACTTCTCGCAGATCACTCGGCGGGATCCTTTGTAGGCTGCTTCGGTAGTCGGAGCTGTTGCTGCGGCGGACCCGGTCGTGGACGGGTGGTCGTCCATGCTGTTTTTCGCGAAAGTCGGCCGATTGCTCTTGATGATTATGTGTGGTCTCGTGGCGGGGTCTCTTGACCTGGTGGTCGTCCGAGCTTGTTCGGGCCTCCTGTAATCCTTCAACCGCAGCGGCGGAAGTCGGCTTCTGTCGAGCGTTTTCGCGACGGACTCAGTCAGCCTTCATGCTGAGGTGGATGGAGAGCAATTGGCTGTAGCCGCGACGATGGTCTTGATCTTGTCCAGGAATGGTGTTACCGTAGCGGGAGCCGCTTCAATAACAGTGTCAAGGAGGGTGAGGGCGGCAACGGCGTTCTGTTGAGGCGTCTGGAAGATGTTGGTGTTGTCGACTCGCGTCTGAAGTATGGCCTCTCGAGTGGATCGTCTAGTCGCCCTCAGGTCTCGCTTTCTTCTGTCGGCTTCCTCCTTGCGCCTATTCTCCTCCTCCGCCAGCTTGCGCTCCTACTCAAGCCTGGCTTGCTCCTCTTCAGCGATTCTACGGACCATGGCTGAGTCGGTCTCGGCCAGCTCAGCCATGAGAACTTTGAAGCACCTTGGATCGTAATCCTTGTCGAAGTCGGAGTCGTTGGCCTCGTCCTTGGAGATGTCGTAGAGGTCATCGAAATCTGAAGAGCTGAGGTACTCGTTGAGCTCCATGGATGAGCATGATCCGAACGGTTGGAGGATGACGGCGACTTCCCTTGAGCTCGGATTGCTCGAATCTGGATCGTTCCAGTCCGGGTCGTAGCTTGATGACGGCGGTTCTTCCGAGTGAGTTGATTTCGACTCGGAAGAAAGGAGATTGCAGTAGATCTCAGTGGCGTTTGGTAACCCAAACGGTGCCGAGAGGGTTTCTCTTCCCAAGTGGATGGATTCCGACATGGAGGTCAGAAGGTGGCTGTAGATCTCGGCGGCGTTTGGTAATCCGAACGGCGCCGAGTGGATTCCTCCTTCCAAGTGGGCGGACCCCAACTCGGAAGTTAGAACTTTGTCGTAGATCTCGGTGTTGTTCGGTAACCCGAACGGCACCGAGCGGGTTCCTCCTCCCGACTGGTCCGAATCCGAGTCGAGGAGGGAGATCTTGTCGAGTCTCTTGGCGGTGAAGTCGTCGATGCCTGATGAAGATCCTGTTTCAGGGATTTGATCCGCCGAGTGTTTATTAATCTCAAGATCTTGTGTGTCTAGTAGCTTGTATGTGTTTCGCATACATCTGATATCCCTCAAGGGATGCCTCTACCCTCCTTATATAGTCTCGGAGGGCGGGCTTACAAGCCGGAAACCCTGTTATATTCTAAGTCGGTTTCCTCAATCTTACCAAGTTATGACTATGAGTTGTTGCCTTATCTGATCGGCAACGTAACACCCAAGTCATAGCCGGTTTACACAATCCATAAGCATAACATATCCCTATTACCAGTCGGACAAGCTTGCCATGAGGGTATCCGATTGCCATAATCTCCACACGTACTATCAGTTTCATCCATGTAGTGGGTGTAGGCCCTATACCCCTTGTTCAATTGTCCTGATAGGTTGCTAAGTGCAGGCCAATCGTTAATGGTTATGAATAGCAACACTCGTAGGTTAAATTGCTCCTGTTTATCCTTATCCCACACAGGGACACCTTCTTTCTTTCACAGCAGTTGCAGGTCTTCAACCAATGGTCTTAGGTACACATCAATGTCGTTACTAGGTTGCTTTGGGCCTTGAATAATAATCGACATCATGATGTACTTTCACTTCATGCAGAACCAAGGGGAAAGGTTGTAGATACATAGGGCCACATGCCAAGTGCTATGACCGTTGTCATCTCTCCAAATGGATTCATGCCATTCGTCCTTAAACCAAACCTTATGTTCCTTGCATCCTTTCCGAAGTCTTCAAATGTTCTTTCGATGTTTCGCCACTACGACCCATCAGCGAGGTGTCTCAACATCCCGTCTTGTTTACATTTTTCTATGTGCCAGCACATCATTCTAGCATGCGATTTGTCCCTAAAAAACCGCCTCAGACGTGTTATTATAGAGAAATACCATATCACCTTAGCAGGAACTCTTTTTTGGAAGGTTGTTCGTCAACATCACTGGGGTCATCTCATCCAATCTTGTATTGTGATGCCTTACAAACTGGGCATGCTTTCAGGTTCTCATGCTCCACATCGCGATAGAGGATACAATTGTTCAGACATATGTGTATCTTCTTGACTTCCAGTCCTAAAGAGCAGACTACCTTTTTAGCTTTGTACGTTGTTTCAGGCAATTTGTTTCCCTCCGGAAGAATATTCTTTATGAGTTTCAATAACTCGCCAAATGCCTTGTCAGTCACACCATTTTTTACCTTCCATTGCAGGAATTCCAGCGTGATACCCAACTTTCGGAGCCCCTGTTTGCAACCTAGGTACAACGATGTTTTGTGGTCCGCTAACACATGCTCCAATTTCTAGACCCCCTTTTCACTTTCACAGCCTTTCTTTGTGTCGCACAACATCTGACCAAGATCATCCCCACCATCGTTTTCTTCAACAGCTCTGTCCGCATCACTTGTTGTACTATCTGCAAATCCACCGTATTGAGCCCCATCCAAAATGTTGTCATTTTCTTCTTCATCTTCTTCCATTGCAATCCCTAACTCTCTGTGTGAGGTCCAACAATTATAGCTAGGCATGAATCCCGAGTGCAACAAGTGGACATGAAGAGTTCCTCATGTAGAATACTCCTTCTGGTTTTTGCACTTTTTGCATGAACAACATATAAACCCTTTAGGATTGTGAGCATTGGCCATACTAAAAAAATAATGCACACCATCAATAAACTCCTTTGACTATCCGTCCACGGTGTACATCCATTGTCGATCCATCCACATCAAATAAACAAATATAAAGGAAGTCCACAAAAGTGGAAATAATTAAATAATCATATAATAATTTAAAACACCATAATTATACTCAAAACTGGCGGTGCATATAGAAAGCCTATACGCGCTCATATACATAGAAATCATATCTTAGGAGATTGTTGTTGAGCTTACAAATCTCTATGACCATTTCTTTAAAAATTGTGTCTATTATCTTTATTTTAAATATGTTTATAACTTTTTAAAAATTTAAACTTATTTTTAATGAATTCTTCTTATTTTTAACGATTTTAACGAGTTTTAAATGGACTTAATCGGGGCCATGGTTAATTATATATAAATTCTAGAAGTTTTTTAAAAAAATGTAAATATATTTTTCTTGAATTATCCTTATTTTAATTATTTTTAGAAGTTTTTTTAAAGTTCTAAACATATTTTTAATGCATTTTTCATATTTCTAACTATTTTAATTATTATTAAATGGACTTAGTTTTCTATTCTTATTTTTTAAATATCTCTAAAATTATGAAGTACTCGTATTTTCTCTAAAAATTTATTCTCTCCTCTTTTTTTATATACCTTTTTGAGAGAGAATGACGTATAAAAATATAGCTAAAAAGTAATATGTTACCATATATTAATAAAGGATAAAATTGCTAACCTTTTAGATCCCTTCGATTTGTGTAATATCATCAAAATACTTTCGTAAAAAATTTGGCAGCACCACTCTTCCTTCTCCTCTTGGCAGCAACGGCTCGGGCTAAAGGAGGAAAAAGGCATATAAGCAGTAAATGATCTTTAGTACTGGTTGATGTCATCAACAGATACTAAAGATAATATAATCTTTAGTATCACTTGGTACCATCAACCGGTACTAAAATATTGATATTTAGTATCGGTTGGTGACACCAACCGGTACTAAAGAGTTTGGGGGGCCTTCCATGGTCTGACAAGGTTAAACCGGAACTAAAAACAATCTTTAAAATATCAACCGGTACTAAAGATTGTACAGTGCCGTAAGGTTTTTTAACCGATACTAAAGGACATCTTTAGTGCCAGTTGATAATAGATCCAAAATATTTGTGTTTTTGGATACAATGACGAAAGATCAGGTCCAATTCTCTGATAATGATGGATCCAAAACTGGTACCACATATGCATCCTTTCTCCTCGTAACTACACGTCATATAAAAGATATGTATTAGTTGGTAACTAGTTACTGATGGCTATTAGGGCATGTACAACGGGTCTCTATACCCTTGTCTGTGTGATGCTATTTTGCAAAAAATACCTGCATGCGCCTGGAGACAGCCTCCCCGTCGTCTTGTGAGATGACGGGTACGGCTCATGGCCCGAGATAGAGCTGACGTGAGGGAGCACCATTGTACTGAGCTCGTCGATTCCGCGGATCCAGTCCGCGCGCTGTTGACAGTCATTAATTGCCAAAATCCGATCATCAATCTCTGCATAAACTGAACAAACAATGCACATCAACATAGCGGTAGGGTTATTTACTAACTCTTTCCACAAGTGTTGGTGATTATTTGTATGCAGGTGAATAATATATCGAAATGAAGTGAAAGTACACTTTCGTGGCGAAGAAACATAATTTCGACCAATCGACGCTCGCCACGTCAGCTTCCCACGGATCGGAGGACCCACAAGTCAGGTGAAACTGACTTAAAATGGGGCCAAACACCGAGGAACTGTCTTAGGGACCCACATGTCAGAGACTAGGGAAAGGCTGTGGAGAGGGAGGCTAACCAGGTTCGCCAGAACCATGGTGGTCTCCTCTCCTCTCCACCGAACACATGGCGCTTCCCTAGCCTCTCACAGTGGCGGTTATGGGAGTTTGGTGGTGACAAACCGACTCCAAACCGTCATATGAAAGCTATATAAGGAGGGCACCTAACTTCATTCAAGACACACTTTAAGAAGATCAAAGCTCCACTCCAAAGACGTAGTACTAGGTCTCTAGTGCATAGAAAATAGGTTAGAGAGTGAGGGGTTGTACTAGCTCATATGAAATACCAACACATGCCTCACACCATTTTCCCCAGCCGTCATGGCGAGAGAAAGCCACCGTCATAGCTAGGACCCCGCTCCCAAGGTGTGGACCCCCTTTTTGGATCGGGAATCTTTCGTGTTCTTAGTACCATTTCCCTGGATCGAGTAGTTGGTACCCACGAAATACAGTACTGAATAATCAGGTGCACATGCACGAATAGTCTTACAACGAAATTATTACAACGATAGGCCCGAAGGCAATGTTCACCACACAGGACCTCATGGTCCGGATACAACACAAAAGCAGAAATTAGATACGGCAGCGGAATAGAGGCAGCGGCATGTCAGTTGCCACAGGCAACGACCGGGGCTAAGACCTAGTAAGCGCCATCAGCTTCTTCGCCCTCCTGGTAGTAGGCGTAAGGATCCTCCGATTCTTCATTCCCACCATCTGAAGGTTTGTGCGTATAGCAAGGGTGAGTACCAACCGTACTCAGCAAGCCAACACGGAAGTGATGCATATGATAGGGTTATTCAAGGAATGACTGGAGCTCTTTTGCATAAAGCCAATTTTCACAAATCTTTTCACAAGCCTAACAACTAGCCAAGTCAAGTTTTAGTTCCATAGTTCATTAATTCGGCGACGGTTCTGTCTACCATCCATCGTGATTCCAAGGATGGCTTCCCGCCTCCGATTCGTCATGGTTTTCTGGGGAATCCACCCCTTCTCGCATCTCGAGAAGTTGATCCACCACGAATGAAATCATCATGCAAACCCATCCCATCATTTTTAAGTTTATAGTCTAGCCAAGCGAAAGTCTTGTCACGATGCTCGATATCCACGAGCACAGCTATTTGAATAGATTGATTCATTCACACTGCAGTGGATGTACACTTTACCCGTACTCCGCGACGCCAACGAATGAGCCTACGTCCCAACACATGAGACGGTCACGGCAAAGCCTTTCGATACCCTCACTTTGGCAGTCCGCTCCATGAACTTAAGCCCTCATGCACTCTAGCCGTCATTTTCTAGCGGTGAGAGGAGTTACAGGCGCACCGGGGTAAGGGAAAACTTCCTCAATCTTTAAGTTCAATTAATATCGATTTAATTCCACCATCCACAACATAGGCCGCAGCCTCATCCTCATCACATAAACCACATCATAAAGAACCATCTATGCAAGGATACGCCTCCGCTCGGCTATCTAGTCGGCTAGGTCTATACCCATTCGAGAAGTACGGTTGTCGGCTCGTTTCCCGGCTATCTCATGGCTCGGTCCTTAATTGACCAGGGTCGGCACTTGCCTTTTCCGGAATCCACCCAAATCATCCGACCGCCCTAGTCTAAAACATTTGTATAGCATTTTCCATTTTCATCAAACTTAGTTCATCATTCTCATGGCCATGTGGCGCTCATGTCTCCACAGGCCGCATTTCAACTACCTTCCCTAAGGTAGTTGCCCAAGCACAAGGCTTCTTTGTAAAATCATGAGTATGCAGGGATCTAGTATAAGCAGGGCTAAGCATTTTCACCGAAGTTAGCCTCCGGTCATATCACATCGAAGGTTACAAAGAATAATTCTAATGGTGATCAACATCAAAGCAGGGTATATCAAGCATAGGTACATATCTGTGTATAGCATGCAATTTGCAATTAAAATCAACATCATTTCGCAAAGGAGGATTAATATGTTCAAAGAGTGTGATGACTTGCCTTGCTCGCACGCTTGTGGAGTGCTGTCTTCAACGGGTCGATGCCGGTCTCTTGGTGCTACCCGTACGTGCGAAAAATCAATCGACTCTGATTAGAATCCCATATAACACCAAAAGGTCGAAAAGATCCGAAAAAGCCTCAGAAACGATTCCAAGCGCTAAGCCCAAATTCCTACTTAAGTTTGTACTAAGATCGCCCCGGAAAACCCCAAGTTTTGACATCGGGTCGACGACTTAGGGTTTTCGCAAAACGACGATCACGATTTGTTCGAGAAAATGGATTTGAAAATATCCGTGGAGGGATTGGTGCTTGAGGTTTTGAAGGTCCGAGCACAAAAGAGAAACATATTTAAATGGCGAGAAAGATCTAAACGAAATACGGATTCAAAAACGGCGCAAAACGAAATTTCGGTAAAATCCGGTTTTGATTTTCAAATTTTCGCACCGAGAAAACATACCAGAAAATAATTTAATTTTGCCCAAAATTTTACTCAAATCTTTCCAAAATATTTTTCCTAATTTCCTAAAATTTTTCTAAATTTTTCCTTTTTTATTTTTTTATTTTTTATTTCCCAGGCGCCACTGTTCATTGCCCGCTAGGTGCTCGACCGTGGCGCGGCAAAACGAGGCGGCGGCAGGGCTTACCGGCGACGGCGGCCCGGGAGGTGCGGTGAGGCACGGGAACCTCGGCGCATGGCGGCGACGGCGTTTTGGGTGGTGTTGGGCTCGGGAAGGGAGAAGGGAGGCGGCGGCGGTGCGGCAAGGGGCGGGGTCGCGGCCCTTTTATAGGCGCGGCCGGGAGAGAAGATGGAGGAAGGGGGCCGGCGCAGCTCGGATGCCACGCGGTGGCGCAAGGGCTCGGGCGGCTCGGGCGCGTGCGGCGTGGCGGAAGGCGCGGCGCGGGCGCGGGCCGCGTGACGGCGTCGTGCGCGCGGCGCGAGCGTGGGCGGGGTCCGGCGCGGGTCGGCGACGCGCGGCGACGATGGCACGAGGCGCGGATAGGGGCGGTACGGGCGCGGCGCGCGGGGCGCGAGGCGCGGTGGGGTCCGGCGCGGGTGCGCGTGCGCGCGGCCCGTGGCGCGCGGCGCGCGGCGCGCGCGCTGCACGGCGCGTGGCACGCACGGGGTAGGGGCCGGGCGCGGGCGAGCGCGGAGCGGCGCGGTACGGCGTCGAACACTTGGCGCAGCGTGAACAGTGCGATTTTGTAATTTTCCGATTTTTGATTTTTAATTCCTATTTCAATTTTCCTCCCTCTAAAAATTCCAAAGTAAATTCCTATATTCAAAAATAATTTTTAATACTATATTTTCAACTTTTTCCCCACTTTTATTTTCCCACAATATTTTTTATATTTATTTATTTAAATCCCTTTTTCCTAATTTTCATACTTCACCCATTTATTTTCCAAAAATTTCCTAGATTCCGAGTACGACTCCCAAATATTTTATTGTTTATTTTGTGTCCTAATTTATCTTCCCCAACCACAATTACTATTCTATTTCTTTAAATTCGCATTTTCATATATCCGCACTTCATTCTCCGATTTCTTTTAAAAATCCCTAATACTGAATTTCGAATTTTTCCCTCCGACAACTCCAAATCATCCACAAACACCAAAAAGAGAATTGATCACAACTAGATTTATGCAACTGAGCTGGCAAATAAGAAGCAACAAACCCGAGGAAAAAGCAACAAGCGAAGGTTTTTGAAAGTTTCGATTTTTACGTTCCGATTTCAGTTTCTTCGATTTTCAGGATGTTACACAAGGCCGATGGGCGGAGGTGCCAAGGAAGGAAGCTGAGGGGAGCCATGGCTGGCGGGTAGAGGGAGGAAGCCATGGCCGGTGGGCGGAGGGCCATCGAGCTGCAGGAGAAAATGCGGCGAAATCCCCGTCAAGGACGCACGCACCACCACCTAGGAGCCGAGCGCTGGAGACCGACACGGTGAAGAAAAGCTGAATGAGGAGGTCATAAAAGTCGTCGACGGCGTAGGAGCTCGGCGCGCATAGTGTAGCACTCCACGGGGCTGCCCTCCTAGCCAACGCAGACGGGGACGTGGCCCTCGGGGACGCGCGTGCTGCCGCCCACGAGTTGCGTGTCGGAGACAGACGCGGCGGAGGAGCTCCGTGAAGGAAAGTTGAATGAGGAGGTCGTGGAAGTCGTCGATGGCGCAGGGGCTCAGCGTGCACGGCATAGCGCTCCATGGGGCCGCCCTCCTTGACGATGCAGACGGGGACATGACCCTCGGGGACACTTGCACCGCCACCCAGGGGTCGCGTGCCAGAGACCAACTTGATGGCGATGGTGGCCTTGGAGAGTAGCTGGTACACAGCGGAGAGGGAGGTGGAGGTGGAGGCGACCATGGGACGAGGGCAGGGGCGAGGCAGAAGCTACGATGAGGTTAGGGAGAGAGAGAGATTGTGGGGAACTGGGGTTGTTGAGTGGTGGACCCAGGCATTAAACATCCCACAAATAGGGAACGTGTGGTTGTATCATCTATTGTTTTACTCGTCTGTGTGGCCCTCAAAGACGACCTCCCGCTGTACATCATACATGCCCTTATAAACTGAAAACAATGACATAGGTTCCATCATGAGCAGGCATTACTCAGTGGCTCACTAGTACAGAAAGCCTAATAGGTGGAACCGACACCTATTAGTCGGCACTAATGACCAAAGTCATTGGTGCCGGTTCTTCAACCGGCACCTATTCGTCATGCAGCAATAGGTGTCGGTTTTTAGTTGGATCCGACACCTATTCTCCAAAACCCTAATTTATCGGTTTTACATTTATCTTCTCCTCTAACATTACATATGCATGCACCTAAGGCTGCCAATGGGCCTGATATGTATGCATCAATTGACCAAATTGCACAAACTAACTATTTTATATATAATCATCCAGCAAATTAAATTCAACCAACAAATTTGACAAATTTTATTTTGTGAACACTAATTTCTATATAATCATCCAGCAAATTAAATCCAACCATTGGTTGTATAATTCAATTTGTCTGCCCACATGAGACGACTTTAAAGGGTTATTTACAATAGGTAGAGAGAACGGGACTGCATATGAATATATTCATTCAGTTCCAAAATTACAGATTCATGTTTGTTACAATCAAATTCCAACTTGTAAGTCGATCACTATTACTCCTTCTTCATGATCACTGCGAACATATGGGCTTTCTCCTTGTCTTCGTCTTCTCCGTCTTCTTGACTTTCTTCACCTTCGTCTACATCTGTTTCGAAAGTTGGTAACTCGTCAATTTGATCGTAGCCTTCCTCATCGGTAATATTCTCAACTCCAATAATGTTTCGCTTTCCATTGAGAACCACGTGGCGATCAGTCACCGATGAAGGGTCCCTGACACAGAATACTTGTGTTACGGAATTTGCAAGCACAAAAGGTTCGTCTTGATAACCCACATTGTTTAGGTCCACAATGAACATCCCGTACTTGTCAATTTTCGAACCACTTGGAATTTTGACCCATTGACACTGGAAAAGTGGTACCTTCAGCGGTCCATACTCAAGCTCCCAGATTGCCTCTATATAGCCATAGTAGGTTTGTTTTACACCATTACCGTCGAAGGCATCTATGCGGACACCACTGTTATGATACTTGCTCTTGGCATCCTCCGTTCTCGTGTAAAATGTATACCCATTAATATCATACCCTTGGAATGAATGAATAGTGCTCGCAGGCCCTCGAGACAAAACGTACGACTGGTCACTATCAGGATTCGCAGCCATGATATGCTTCTGTAACCAATCACCGAAATTCAGCCTATGCTGCTTAGCGATCCATGCTTCTGATTTGCCTGGGTTCTCGGTTGGGAGTGAGTTGTAATGCACATCAACAAATGGAGCCACCAAGGTCGACTGTTGGAGCACTGCGAAATGTGCTTGCCATAGTGTTTCAAGGCTAGGAGCGAATATTGCTTTATGCCCTAAAGTCCCTTCCCCAAGTAGCCTACCCTTGTGTCGGGACATCAGCACACCAATGGGACGCAGATCCATGCAGTCGATGCAAAACTCAACCACCTTCTCTGTTGCATATCCCTCTACGATACTGCCTTCCGGTTGAGCTTTGTTACGCACATACTTTTTTATGATCCCCATTTATCTCTCGAAAGCCCACATGTTATGTAGATACACTGGGCCGAGAATCTTTATCTCTTTCATGATATGTATCACTAGATGAACCATTATATCAAAAAATGATGGTGGGAAACACATCTCGAGTTGGCAAATGGTCACAATTACATCTGCCTGAAGCTTGTCTAGTGTGGTTGGATCGATCACCTTCTGATATATAGCATTGAAGAAAGAGCACAACTTTATGATTGGGTTTCGCACCCTGTCTGGCAAGATGCCTCTGATCACAACAGGGAGTAGTTGTGTCATCAGCATGTGATAATCATGTGACTTCATGCCCACTATTTTCTTCTCTCTACTGTTGACGAGTCTTTTAACGTTAGCGGAGTAACCAGACGGGACTCGGACACTCTGCAGGCATTCCAACAGGCTGATTTTCTCAGCGGCACTGAGGGTGTAGCATGCCGGAGGGAGGTATTGTCGGCCATTGGGACGTTCTTAAGGATATAGCTCGGACCTGATGTTCATTTCTACGAGGTCTCTCCGGGATTTCAACGTATCTTTTGTCTTGCCAGGTATGTTCAGCAGGACTCCATCAAGCTCTCGCATACATTTTTCTCGACGTGCATCATGCCGATTGCGTGACAGACATCCAAATCTTTCCAATACGGTAGTTCCCAGAAGATAAATTTCTTCTTCCAAAGAGGCTTCTCACCACCCTTGCCCGTCGCGCTTGTATTGCCATGCCCCTTACCAAATATATGTTCAATATCTTTTACCTCCTCAAAAATATCTCTGCCTGTACGATGTATCGGAGCTGTCCCCTTCTCCACTGTGCCATCGAAATCTCTTCTATTGCTACAGTACTAGTGACCAGCAAGAAGAAACCTCTGGTGGCACATGTACACAATCTTTCCAGAGTACCTCAGCTACCTGCTTGCTATGTCCCGCATGCACTGCACACATGCACAACCACCTTTCACTGTGTTGTCTGGATGTGTTGCCAGCCGCAGGGTAATCTTGAATGGTAACTAACAATATTGCCCTTAAGGTGAAGTACTCTCTTTTGTAAGCATCCCACATCTGCACCCTCCAAACCCATAGTAACTGAAGATCATCTACTACTAGCCTGAAGTAGACATCGATATCGTTGCCAGGTTGCTTGGGCCCTTGGATTAGCAGTGGCATCATGATATACTTGCGCTTCATGCACAACCATGATGGAAGGTTGTAGATAACAAGTGCCACTGGCCATGTGCTGTGCCGACTGCTCATGTCACTGAATGGATTCATCCCGTCTGTGCTCAGCCCAAACCTTACATTCCTGATCTCGTGTGCAAAACTTTTGTACTTTCTATCTATATTTCTCCATTGAGACTCGTCGGCAAGGTGCCTTATCATCCTATTCTTCTTACGTTCTTCAGCGTGCCACCGCATCATCTTTGCATGCTTTTTGTTTGCATATAGGCGCTCAATCCAAGGGATTATAGGAAAATACCGCACAACCTTAACAGGCACTTTCCTCTTCTTTAGGATGGGGCCACCACTGTCATCATCGGCATCATCATCGTTACCTCCACCCTTATACTACGGTGCTTCACAAACTGAACATGCATCCAGGTCTTCATAGTCACCCTGATATAGGATACAGTCATTTCGACATGCGTGAATTTTCTGCACCTCCAGTCCGAGTGGGCAGACAACCTTCTTTGTTCGGTATGTTGTTTCTGGCAGTACATGACCCGCTAGAAGGAGGTCTCCGATCAGCTACAGAAGCTCTGTAAAGATCTTATCACTCCAGCCGTTGGTTGATTTCATCTGCAACAACGAGAGGACGACGTGTAACTTGGTGTGCTCCTCGTCGCATCCTGGATAAAGCGGTGTTTTGGAGTCCTCCACCATGGCTTTGAACTTCTCGTATTGTCTATCATCGTTGTAGGCTGTCTCCCCATCCCGCAACATCTGATCCAACCCATCCGATTCGTCATTGTCATATTCACCTTCCTCAGCAGACAACTCCACATTGTCTTCATGCATTGCATCACCATGATTGTCCAGACTGTCATTGTCATCTTCACCATGATTGTCCTGACATGTGTGATTACGCATAAAACCTCTTGTTAGCAGATGCTCGTGAACTTGTTTTGCAGGAAATTGTCTCTCCTTCCTGCAATCAGCACATGGACAATGCAAATATTCTGTCATGCTCAATGACCGGGAACTCGTGGCCCCAATCACGAACTTGGTTACTCCCCTGGCATACTCCAAGGTACTGCGCTTCGCATCGTTCATCCCTTCTTCATCCATCAGTCCTACGAGAATTCTTAAATTAACCACTAAGATATATATATATATCACTTAAATCCGTAAATGAATCAAAATAGTGGTCATTGATCTTTTTTAAAAATTATGACGTCTTCACCATATAAATGACATTATTTTATTTTGGTTACATAACTCTATGGTGATAGTCTCTTTAAATTTGACAAACCAAAATACTTTGAAGTAAAGAAAGAGACAAAACAAGCATGTAGTATTAATCTTGCATTGAGATATTAAACAAAAATGGTGTCATGCATCTACTAGCATACACACACAAATTGACAAAAAAATACCATAAAGAATCACGTCCACAAATGAAGAAAACTAAAATATACTAACCTTTAAACATAAAAACATCCAAATCTCTTGATGTTTATAAAAATTTCCGGCAAAATCTCTCCCCTCCATTTGATTCTACACATGAAGACCGAATAAAAATGAACTAAGTGGCTGAAAGGTGGTCTATATAGGTGGTCGACATATAGGTGTTGGTGTTTTTAACCAGAATCGACACATATTATGAATCTTACGGCGTAAGGAACACTAAAGGTGTCGGGTGAACAGTAAAACCGATACCTATACTATAGGTGCCGGTTTTTACTATTGAGCCGACACCTATTCGGAAAGAATAGGTGCTGATTCCAATTAAGAACCGCTATGTATAGTATAGGTGTCGGTTGTAATATCCATCCGACACCTATTTGTGAGTATAGGTGGCGGTTCTTAACACGAACCGTCACCTATTCTTTAGCCGCCACCTATATACATTATAGGTGTCGGATTTATTTTGATCGGCATCTTTTTTGACGATACCAATGAGCTTTTTTATAGTGGCTATTGTGACATGTGGCGCCTAAACCCTGTCTCTCGATTTGAACCTACAAATAACAATAATAACTCCACTAATATTTAGGTACGCAATTACCGTAAAAAAAGAAGTTTGTGGGGCCGGCTATTTTGTTTGTTGTTAAAATATTGTCGTTACCCAAATTTCCATAACCAAAACCACTTAAAGCATACACACACTTTTATTGAATTGAGTACTCTGTGCTAACACTTGAAACCAACACATATTACCTTTTTGGCCTCAAATATATCTTGTCAAAACCAAGAAAGTTAGTAACTTTAATTTGTATCGGCAATAAAGCATCATTTGATTATTATCAATGGGTGATGGTCCAGCAGCAGCAGCATCGTGTCATGTACCCTTGCCTCCAATTAAGTAGTCCAACATTTTGTCAATTATTAATTTGGTACATGTCATTTAGATCCAAATTAATGTATTTTGAGATTCATTTGATGATTACATTATATATATGACTATCTTGAGTGTGACAAGTGGTAGCTCCATTAGACCCTTGCTTAGTAATAAGTGGTGCTTGATTCACTGCCTTTTCATGGATCTACTTCAAAGGAAAACTCTTTTTTGAGAGTATATATGGAGCCATGGCAAATAGGGTCTAAGTAGTAATGAATATATGCCTTCATATGTTACTGGCCTGAGCTTCTGGATTTTATTCTCTGATCTTGCTGTAGGTGCGAGGATATTGGTTTATTCTTTTCCCTTTTTGTCGATCATAGCCTCTCAAGGCAATGTTTTTTTATTTCTTTTTCTGCTCTATGAATATAAAACTTAGTACTTTTTATGCAGATCGTTCTAAAAATAAATGTTGTTGTGTTTGATTAAGTTCTGTCTATATGCTAAAAGTATGCAATAAGAAACAACGGAAGGATCCAAGTTGGCCACAGAGAAAGTGTGGGATAGTTAGGTGTCCTAGCTTCCTGTTTCGGATGTGTCACCTTAATCCTCACTACCCATATGTAAGGATTAAGGTTTAATTTGTTGATTTTTTCCAAGTTGTACACGTGGATAGCCTGATAGAGGCATCCAAACAAGACTGATCATTTAATTTACATACGGCTGAGAAAATTATTAGGGTAATCTTTGAAAGTTTCACCTGACTTTTTTTCTTTAACCTAAAGATATTCCTCGACTTATATATGTACCATCAATCAACCTCTCTAGTTTTAAATGCAGGTCATTTTAGATTTGTGCACAGAAATTAAGAAATAGCTAAAAAACTATATTGTCAATTTATACTAAGTGAGAAAAGACAAACCATGCATTTGCGAGAGAATTAAAGTTTATTCAACACAAACATTTAAAATGATTCACTTCCTTAGCTATCTAATACTGGATTTGACACTATTGAGCTTATCCTATGAATCAGGGGGACAATCCAGATTTATATAGATGATGTTAAATCCAATACATATTGCTATGTTTTAAAACAGAGAAAATATATTTTGTGAAATAGTCTAAAGGTAAAAAAACTACATTTAGGTAGTAAAAGGGTGCGGCCGGAGAGCATATATTATCAGCGCAATGAAACAGTTAGTTTGTTTGGTGGTACGCCATTGGAGTGATCTCGACAGGGGTTGGCCCCATCATCTATTGAGCAGTTAATTTGATCGATCCCGATCTGCCAATTATATTGAGCACTTGTTTCTCTTGTTCGTACTCTAGTCTGATCTGACTGCATCACTATTCATCCATCCATGGAACTGTTCGTACAGAAGGGTAACACTGCAGAAATTAATTAAGCTGCACGTGCGTACATGATCATCATCAATGGCGACAATGGGAGAGGGCCCGTCGGCTGCAGCGTGCCGCGGCAGAGAATCTCGCCGGAAGAAGAGACGTCGACGTCGACGACGGAGGACAGAGACCTGTTCTTGTTTTTTCTTCTTTGAACGGGACAATATGCACACAGAGAGAGAGACTTTTGTTTCGATCGATCACTAGCTCCAGTTGATCAATCCATATCTTGTTGATGTTGCCGGGTGTCATCATAGTATTTAATTCGCTCTATATATCAAACAGAAACAATCTTTTTTACGTGTAAAATTTCTGGATATCCAATATACCAATTTAATTTACACCTATATAGAGACAGCAACAAGTTAAGATCTTACATGATCTAAAGTAGAGGATTCCGATGGTAATTCATATAGTTAGCTTCATCTAAACTAATTTTTTATAACGTTTGATTATTTGTATATAAAAGTACAAAATTATTGTTTTTTATAAAATAAGTTACAACAAAACAAAACAGATGATATTTATGTGATTTTTTTATAATACGAATATTTAAACTTTATGTTAAAACTCAATGATATTATATATTAAAAAATGATAGTGAGTATAATATAATATTTTTTAATTATTTTGCATCCTGTCCTATATTGCATGAAAACATCGTCCCCACATGCTCTTCTACACCTAAGGCACCTATGCCTTACATGTTCAAAGTCATAGCATCCTGATTGTTTTTCCATCATTTTATATCTTGTCTTTTGCTTATTAGCTTATATCGTCACCGTGAAAATGGTAGAACATGGTCCATCACCGACCAACCCATCCCTCCACTACACCACTGCACCGCCAATTGTACCCATACTCATCCACAACAAAGTCTCTCCACTTCATCCTCCCTCAAATATCATGACTAGTTAAAAATTTGTCGTAAATAAGAGTTCTTCAAGTTAAAAGAAAATGGTACTTCTTTTTTTATTTTATATTATAAGTTGATTTGACTTTTTTAGTCTAACTTTTTAAGTTTGATAAAATTTATAGAAAAATATAATAATATTTTTCACACAAAACAAACAGGTTATTAAATATATTAAATACTAGTTTTAATTGAAACTAATTATAAGGAAATATTTACCAATTCTGTATGATACCTTTTACGTAGTCGATAATGATGTCGAAAAAAAAGAAGCTGTCAATATAAAAAATATTCATTAAAAGCACCTTTTGTGACTTTTTTTTGTCAACCAAGAGGCACAAACCTATAGTCTAAGCCCATTACACCAATCATAACTGAAGCTACCTGTCCTTAAAATAGTTTGCGGTTCTAATGATTTTTAGCACATTATCACTAAGATTATACTAATTTTAAAAAATAATGTCAATACATGATTGGCCTCACATGCCCAATAATAATGCTATGTTGCATCTATTTACTTAAAATCAGCCCTACATCGCTTGTCGTCTTGTGCTACATGACACCGACAGTAATGCCAACAACTTAACCATCCAAACATCCAAACATGTACTGGTAGAACTAGTAATGTTGACACTAATCATGTGTGATCCTCTCTAGCAGTCCCATAAACTCTCCAATAAAGTAATTAAGTAAGATGCATGTTAAACAACCATGGTTTCTATTTAAGAAATTATGGGATTAACATGGTTCAATTGAAATAGCCATTATCATTTATGGTTTTGGTCCGTATCATATTATCACTAATATTGTATCATTTAATAAATATTTAATACCAATATATGTGTCCCTTATATAATTGTTGATGAGGATTTTCTCTCACGCGCTGGCCTGGGAGATTTGCTTAGCTCCAGTGCAGATCCTTCTCGGTTGTCTATGAAATATAGGACGTGCTAGTTGATTTGATCTGTTAACCAACAAAAAAAAGTAAAGATGTATACGTTAAGGGTTAAGTTAGATCCTACTGGATCGGCTGAGGGAATCAATTTACATATATATGCTATCTCAAAGTAAATTTAAACTAAGTGATTAGGATAGATCGGCTACGACGAGACAATATTTAACCACTTAATCAAATATACAAAGGGATAATAAATATATGCATTAACAGCCTAGCCGATATCGTAAGACTAACTGTGAATCGGCTAGTACTCCGATACATCTTATGAAAAGATATTGATCTAAGTTAAATGCGCTAAACCTAGATCAATCGGCTGTCGGCTATGGCTGACAGACTGATTCTGGCAGTGGGCATTTAACCGGAGCAAGATCTTAATATAAGAGGCGACTTTAATAAATCTAATAGTAAATATACCAAAAGAATATTAAAACTGATAAGGTCGGCTGAAACCTCAACGCTGTCTCTAAGCGTATACATCTAGCCGAATAGATCATAAGAGCTCTAAGAACGACTTAATAGGTCAAATTGATGTAGCATCAAGTATAAAAAGAACAATCAGATCTATTATAGCTGATGTAAACCCATCGAGACAGTGGATATCGCATATAACCTAGGCCAACCCCTAGAACTAGCTCTATCGGCTGCTGGTTCTTGTTAGAAACAGGCCGATGTCGAGACAGATCTAGACATTGTTCTAGATTATATGTGACATATGATAACTAGCACAACATAAATCATTGAATCTAGAGTATCATAGCGATGGAAGCACTAAATTCGACGAGATACACCACTAATGACAAATATTTACCTTAATCGGGGATCAAAACGATGCAGCCCAAAACCGGATCAAGTGCTCATCTGAAGAAAATAGGAGGCGATACGCCGAAAGTTGTATTGATTGGGTAATGTTTGATTACAGGGGTCTCGGGTCCTATTTATACCCAAGAATAAAACCACCTGTGCGAAACACGGTTTCTATCTAATCTACTATACATGATACGAAAACATCTCGGGACATAGTCCCATGCCGCATTACAATAGGAAATCTAAACAAATTCCTAATTTACAGATACAATTGTCGTTACAGGACTCTATCCGTAGATGACAATATCTTTTAACGTGTAATTTGGGAACCAAATCCAACTCCTTATCTCTACATTTTTCATCGGGATTGGTCCCACTTCACCCTGACTCAAAATCGGTTATCGGTTGTCCTAGTCCGGTTCACTCTCAGCCGACTGGCTCCGTAGCCGATTCGGACTTAGCCGATTCTGCTTTCGTCTCTTCTCAAATCGCACATCTTCTTCAATTCTGCTTCAATCTCTGTTTCAAATCCGGGAGTTATGTTACCAAACTTGGTCGTTAACAATAATGTATATGGACAATGCTATATTGCACCTCTCTACTTTAGATTTGTCCTGCCTTGCTTGTTACCTCATGCCACGTGATACTTATTTTGAACCATCCAAATATGTACTATTTTCTACCATACTGATTGTGTGGATCCTCTCTAGCAGCCCCGTATAACTAATGTATAACCGTCCATATATAGAGTTCCAATAAAGTAAACTACCTATTAAATAACGACATTTTAAAAAACAAATATGTGTTAACAACATGTGGTTTAATTGAAATAGCCATTACATGTTTGTTTTGGCTAATAACTCTTCCTTAAATGTAAGTCTTACTCGTTTTGTAAGTTTCACACACAATGCTGAAAAAGATAGATTTTTTCACATTGATCATCACACAGGTCACCAATTGTAATCCCACAAATAGTTATATATGTCCTTACGTTTGGTATGTGATAGATCAAATATCGATATACAATGAAAAGACAAACTAGTAATGCTCAAATTTGTGGCAAACTTTGCAGCATGTAATGAGTGATCCTAAATCACCCGTTAATTAGGCTCTTAATCTCCAATCAATTTATTATTTACTTCATCTATTCTAAAATATTCTATTCTAAAATATAAGTAACGATCACCACTAACGTAAACACCAATAAATATATTATTATCATCATCTTTCATTTTATAACCTCAATAAATACAATACATGCATTTAATGAGATTAGAGATCGGATTTAAAAATACAAATTTAAGAAAGAGGGACACACTAAGTTAATTGCATGCATGTCGTGTATCATGAAACTTTAAAAAATTGGTTGTGTCTAATATTTTAGGATATATAGAGTAAGAAATATTGTAAGATCATTCTCTGATAGTACTTTATATAACTATTACGAGTGAGAAATAATTATATTGTGATTTGTTTTATACATATTTGTTTCTACGTGTAATTCGGTTATCCATCTTAAATTAATGGAGCGGATCTAAGTGTGATCATGATTTGTTAAGCATGAAAATATTGATGACTCGATCGAAATTTGGTGTGAGGTTAGTCTCAGCTTGGTTGTCACTTACTTTTCTTTTTTGGAAACGATCGAGAGGTTATAGCCAGCCACTTAATTAACTTTCCCAGCTTTAACGCAACATAAGTGAGATCCCATGCGACAATGATTTGGATACGATGGTAAAACTTACCGAGTGAAAGCAGCCTCGTGGTAATTAACAATCCGTTCACAGTTTTGCTACATATCTTTCTATAGATTTCTTCTTAAAAATCACACGAATTTTTTACCATTGATTCTACGTTTAAGATCCGTGCTTTTCTCGTTTGATCCCAAACTAACTGTAGCGCAACAGATGTAGAGCCGCGTCACGTCCTCGCGTACGTGCACGAGCAAGCAGCAGCACCCAGGGTTTACGGTTGGATGCATTTGGATAAGGGTTGTCGCACCTCACGATAAGGCAGTTACCGTGTTAATCACACGGTAACTATCGAAAAACGTTTGAATTTCGCCGGCAAACAATTGAATTCAAATCTCTCATGGTTTCGTGGTTTGGCCGTGCTTACCAGATGATTTAGCATAGTAACCGTGATATGAGGCGCAATCATCAGGTTGATTTAGAGAAAATGAGTAAAGCGAAAAAAGTAAAAAACATTTAAATATGTGAAGAAATTCGGGATAATTATAAGAATATATAGGATGCTTGCAAACCTAACTTGTGGATATAAAATACAAAAGTTCAGCATGACCTTTTTCTATATTATGAACTTTGAAGCAATTCAATAATTCATAGCACAATAATTCAACGATAACAACTTTCACATTTGAAAGCATAATGGTGTCCACATATAGCTGAGACAATAGAGTCCACAATATAATGCCCACGATCATAGATATGATAGTTCATATGACATATAGAAGTTTTAGTTTGAAGCGAAAGAAATAAACAAGTACATACTGACAAGCATACTCAGCATAGTTAGGTGTTACACTGATTATATGTCCTCTTGTACTCTTATATAGATATGAGCATCAAGTTGTATGAGGGTAGCAACCCCACCTTATATTCCTGTCAACTTTGACCTGTCCATGAGACTGTTGATTACCACTAATCATACAATTGCGCATACCATTAGAGCTCTTGCCAGCCAAGTGAATTTTAAGTCAAGTTGCCCCACCACCACTCCTTTTCTGATGACAATACTTACAACGAAATCCTGGAGGTATGTTCTCCCCATGCTCTGCACAACGTTCCTACTATCTGCCATCTCCACCCTGAATCATATAGAAACAATACGACATTATGAAAGAAATCACCAAGACGACATATCTACCCTCATGTAATATAATAACAAATTAGTCCATTATCATTATAATAAATATATATCACTAGTCATGAACGTATCTACTCACCCAAAAATAACATATTATATCAATTCTATCAACAAATACAATTTTTCACATCACTAGTTCACTACCAAAGCATATTTGATCTATTTCACCGCACTTCATATGTCAACAAACAACAATCTTTCCCAACAAAAGTATTCTACAACTTAGAAAACTATAACTTGCACAACATTCAACATTCTACTAGTGGACACTATGATAACTGTGGCAGGAACCATAGTTACTACGTGTTAAATGGTGGTAATCATTGGAATAAATAGCGCCAAAGTCAACCACTAGGCGGCGGTGCAATTATCACGTATACAAAGAGGGTTACCTCTTTGTCGTCTCCTTGGTGATAACCGCCACCTCCACCATGGTTACCGTCATCAACTGTGCAGTTTTCGCGGCCGCCGACGCATAGGACACAGATCTGGCGCTGCCGTTGCCTCCCACCAGCGCGCTCGCTGCTCCCTCAGTCTCTCACCCCATGCTGAGAGAGAGAAGAAGAGGAGAGACCCAAGAGATATTTTCTTCTCTGTTGGGTCTTAATGGGTCGGTTGCACGATGCAACTTAAGGCTGAATACGGTTTTTCCATTTTCTAAATATGATCGGTTTTGCCATCAAATAGTATTTTATCTTACTCTTTTTTCAAAAAAATTCTTCACCATCTGCTACTAAAATCAAGAACTACATCCATGAACGTTTTGGATTTTTTTAAAATTTTGAATTTGGTCAAAATTTCTCAAACCCTACCATCGGTAACCATTACCGGTTACCGTGGTAAGCCTGGTTACTGTGATAACCAACAGCGATAAGAGAAACCCTGGCAGCAACCGGAGCATGCAGGGCCGATCAGACTGGCATAAGTGGTCAAGTGGGACTCAACTGAGACAGTGAAATTGTTCATCCATGCATAAGAAAAACGATGAATTTAGCATGGCAATAAAGAGGATGAAAAAGAAAATATGACGCTCATCATATTACTTACAACGTAAATGCATTTGGTTTTATGGTGTAATTTGACTAGAAAATATGTTGAATGATTTATATAGCGTTTTGTATATTTACATGACACTTACATGTGCTAATTACATTATAATTATAATTATATAGTTACATAGTAATTGTATATTTATATTGCAGTTACATTTAGCGATTTAAAAAAACTGTCGCATATTATATATATATATATATATTATATAGGTAGGCACAAACCATGCATACCCAAAATGGGATGGAAGTAACTGTCACATCACATCACAGTGTCTTCCATGTTGCTGGTATAATTGCCCTTAAAGAATAACAGCATGTTATATATTACGACACCCATGACAACAACGAAGTATTTGCTTTTCCATTCTTTTTTCTCTTGTACTCTTCTTGCAGTATACTTTTCCATTTAAAAATAATTTCTTTTGTTCATAGTATATATTATAAAATTATACAGTTTCAATTTAAAATATATTTCACAGCAGAAAACTTGTGGTTAAAACATGCAATTGTATTTAAATACTGTACCAATATCAAAAACAATGTTTTTTCAAGTATTTTTATGAAACCTTTTACCCCTATCTTTTCTATTGGTAGAAGCAAGTCTTATAATAGTGATGATAGTAATCTTTAATTTTATTTACATCGTTATAGTTTACATATACAATACACATTGCCTCTATTTACACTACCTCCAATACACTTGCTACCAATCCAGACATCTCTTTCCCTCCTATTTCTTAAACTTTGTATTTAAAGACCGTACCAATATCGAAAATAATGTTTTTTCCAAGTATTTTTATGATACCTTTTACCCATCTCTAAAAGCAAGTTTTATAATAGAGGTGATAGTCATTTCTAATTTTATCTATATCATTATCTTATAAATTTAAAGTTTACATATACAGTACACATTGCCTTTATTTACACTACCTCCAATATACTCCAATATACTTGCTACCTATCCAAACATCTCTTTCTCTCCTATTTCTTAAAATTAGAGTTTCCGATGTGACTTCGTTCTCTCTTCTTCTCTGCTCGAGGTCATCATATGACCGTACATGTCACCTAGGGACCAGTGATAATAATAAGACGCTTATAATACCATTGAGCAGCATTGGTACAATTTTCACCATCATTAAATTTTAATTGATTAAATTATGATAGACAAAAGTTTAGTACTTATATTTAATATGTAAGGCAGTTCGATAATGTAACATCTATCTAAGTATTTATAAATGTTTCAAAAAAGACAAATGATCAAAGTTTACATATAATTAGTACACAAATATACCCACAACTACTCCATATAGCTACACACAACCATCACAAGTATCAATTAGTAAGTGCCATATTTTTTTAAGAAAATAGATTAAAACCCGACCTCTACACCCAACACAAGTATACAGTACAGCCAAATCATGCCATTTATAGTTACGTTGAGGCAAATTTAGAGTTGCACAGGCATAAAGAACAATATGCATATGCCACTATTGGAGAAACGATTTTTCTGGACGAGGCCCCCAATAGGTTCCAGACGGGCCATAAGAGCCGGTGCCTGGAAAAACCGTTCCCGGGGGGCCTGCAATTGGCCCGCATGGGATAATGAATTATCCCGTGCGGGCCACTTAAGCCACCGTACGGGCTATTATCCTATGCGGTCGCTTACGTCGACCGCACGGGATAATGCGATTATCCCGTGCGGCCCACTTAACCGACCGCACGGGATAATATCGCATTATCCCGTGCGGTCCACTTAAGTAACCGCACGGGATAATTCATTTTCTTGTGCGGGCCTTTAAGAGGACCGCATGCGATGATGCCCAACAGTGGCGCAATAAATTTCCCGCGGAACCCGACAATGGCGTATTTACCCTGGTGTTTTCTCTCTCCAAAAAAAGACAATTATAGGGGGGAAGGTTTTGAACTTGAATTTTTCAATTAGAGTCAATAAAAAAGTATCATACTTGATCTCCTCTTTCATTTGCTTTCATTTTTAAAAATTTTTATTGGTTGAATGCGAAGATATTTAAACTTTTTTAACTCGGTTTTTCTCTTTCTCCAAATAATAGGCATTTTATTTTGTGGAAGGCTATATACTTTAAATCTTCAATTAAAATCAATAGGTAATGTGCTTGATCATCTACTTCATTTGCTTCCGTTTTTGTAATATTTTATCGGTTGAATGCGAAGATATTTAAACTTGTTTGAAATTAATTGTATATGTGTGTTGAGCTATTTTAATTTTTTAATTTGTAGGTCAAATATTTTGTTTTTTTATTAAACCTTTTTTTGGTAACTACTTTTGTCTCATTATTATTATTTGTGGTGCAATATTAATTTATGTTGTCACTTGTTTGTATTATTTGTCAAATATATATTTTACTTTATTTTTATTATTTGTAGGGTTTTAGTTTAATTTGTTTATTTAGAAACACCGATAATATAATATTAATTTATGTTGTCACTGTTTTTAGATGGATCGGATATGGATGTATGAGACACGGAGAACTCATCCGTGTTCATGAGAGAAGCATCAACATTTATTGATAAGGCTAAGGCACACGCTTTGAGGGAGAATAGGAAGGATATTTTTTGTCCTTGCGTGGATTGCAAGAATCAGAAGATGTTGAAAGATCCGAATGTAGTTCTCGGACACATAATTCAGCGTGGATTTGTGGAGAAATACACAGTTTGGACTTATCACGGGGAAGTCGCACCTCTGGAAGAGAATCCTGATATTTGTTTCGATGAGGCAGAGAATTTTATAGTTGAGGACATGTCTCGTGAAACGATGGGTGAACTTAGCGGCTCTGGTTTTGACGAGGCAGAGGTTGATATTGATCTTGATCTTGAGGATTTGTTGCGGCACGCTGAACCAGAGGTCCTAACAGAGAAAGCAAGATATTTAAACAATTGGACAGTGTTGCAGAAAGTAGCAAAAGATCTTTTATACGATCAAGCAAAGGGATGTGATATGGATTATACAGTGTTGCGGTCGATGCTAGAACTTCTTAGATTGAAGGCCAGGCTCGGATGGTCTGATGCTAGTTTCAACGACTTGATGGGTCTCCTGAGAGCTATGCTTCCTAAGCCTAACTTGTTGCCAGCTAACACCTATCAAGCCAAGAAACTGATATGTCCATTATCACTTGGTGTGAAAAAGATCCATGCATGTATTAATCACTATGTACTTTATCGCAAGGAATACGCTGACATGGACAAGTGTCCAACTTGTGGGACGAGTAGGTACAAAAAGGATAACAGTGTCGCCGATAGTGACATTGCGGAACCAAATTCATTTGTCGAGGTAGGGAAAAAGATTCCGGCCATGGTGATGTGGTACTTGCCAGTCAAAGATCGAATGAAGCGATTGTTCTCAAACCCCACCGACGCCGAGCTGATGAGATGGCATCTAGAGGGTCGAAAGACGGATGGTATGATTCGACATCCCGCCGATGCTCGACAGTGGAAAAACTTTGATTCGAAGCACCCAGAATTTGCAAATGATCCGAGAAATGTCAGGTTTGCGTTGAGCACGGATGGAATGAATCCGTTTGGTGACCTAAGCAGCTCGCACAGCACTTGTCCAGTTCTGCTCACTATGTATAACCTTCCGACATGGTTATGTCAGAAGCGAAAGTACATTTTGTTGACTATCCTTATACAAGGGCCAAAACAGCCTGACATCGACCTAGATGTGTTTCTTGAACCTTTGATGGAGGATATGCAAGAAATGTGGGAAGAGGGTCTACGATTATTTGATGCATACCGCCAGGAGTATTTTACTTTGCGTGCTATCATATTCGTTACTATTAACGATCTACCAGCCAATTTTTCACTATCCGAACAGATTAAAGGAAAGACCGGATGTATGATATATCTGGACGACACATCGTACATATACCTGACCTCGTCAAAAAAGTTAGTTTACATGCGTCATCGTCGTTTCTTACCACAGAAGCATAGGTATCGTGCGATGGCTACCTCTTTTGACAAAACTGTTGAGGTAGGTACTGCCCCCCAAGCAAAGGATGGTTCCACGGTGTTCAAGCTGACAAAGAACATAAAGGTCGTGTTCGGCAAGGGAAAGAGAGCTTTAGGCAAGAGGAAGAAAGAAGTGGTAGAAAACATGCTGCCCTTTAAGAAACATTCAATCTTTTTCAAGTACTTGACGTACTGGAAAGACCTGGAGATTCGTCATGCCATCGATGTCATGCACCTCGAGAAAAACGTGTTCACCAACACCATCGGGACTTTACTTGACATCCCTAGTAAAACAAAGGATGGGTTGAAGTCACGTAACGACCTGGTCAATTTGGGCATAAGGAAAGATCTCCACCCAATAGAGCTAACGAATGGTAAGATTGAGATTCCTTTAGCATGCTACTCAATGACACTAGAAGAGAAAAAACTTTCTGTAAATGTCTTCGTGGATTGAAAGTGCCGACTGGATTCTCATCGAATATCTGGAAGCTAGTATCAATGAAAGATTTGTCGATTTCTGGATACAACGCTCACGACTGTCATAAGATGCTTACGGTGTTTCTCCCTATCGCTATAAGAGCGGTGAAACCAGTGCACACCAAGGTTGTGATAACAAAGCTGTGCTATTTTTTTAATAGAGTATCACAGAAAGTTTTTGATCCAGAAGAATTAGGACCCTTCAGAAATTCGCAGTGGAGACAGCTTGCTAGCTAGAGATGTTTTTTCCTCCATCGTACTTTGACATGATGGAACATCTGATTGTTCACATTGTCCCTCAAATTATTGAACTTGGTCCTCTATACCTACATCAAATGTGGGCGTGTGAGCGATACATGGCTGTTCTGAAAGGGTATGTCCGTAATCGTGCTCATCCGGAGGGCTCGATGATAGAGGGTTACACAACTGAGTAGGTTGTCAAGTGTTGCCTAGATTATATGAAAGATGCCAACCCCATTGGGATACCGATGCCTCGACATGATGGAAGATTATCTGGGAAGGGTACGGTAGGAAGAAAATGCTTCTACGACAACGATTACAAAGCGGTATCACATGCACACAGCAGTGTTCTTCAAAACTTGCCATCGTTGCGCCCTACATTGAGCAACACACTTCCGAGATCAGAGCATGCAATCCTGGTCGATCCGATGATTGGGTTTCGAAAGAACAGAAGCACACTTTCCCCCAATGGCTTAAGGATCAAAATGTACCGTCTGGTGAATCACTCGAGGAAAAAATGGTAGAAAGACTTGCAGCTTGCCAAACAAGCCTTGTGACCTCATGGCAAGGGTATGACATCGGCGAATACTCTTTTTACACCAACAGCAAAGACAAGAAAAGCTCAGCGCAGAACTGTGGGGTTCGTGTCGAAGCGTTGGACGCAACAGGGCAGAGGAAATCATACTATGGGATCATACAAGAAATATGAGAACTTGACTACGGTTTAAACATTCAGATCCCTGTTCTTAGATGCTAATGGGTGAAAGACTGCATGGTAGATAAATTTGGATTTATGTATGCTGAACGGAGTAAAATTGGACACAAGGATGATCCATGGGTCCTTGTAGAGCGTGTTGCACAAGTTTTCTATGTGAAGGATCCTTCCGATGAAAAGATGGACATTATTGTATCGGGCAAGCAACATATCATTGGTATTGACAATGTTGAAGACGCGTCCGACTATAATCAGTACGACGCCATTTCGTTATTCACAGATCTTCCTACGCGGATGAAACGCATTGAAAGTGTCCTCGACAAATCAAAGTTTGCATCCGTGCGGAAGGATGTTAATCCAAAAATTGTAAAACGCTAGTTTGTTTTTTATATTCATGTTGTTTAGACCTGCTTGAGTCATTATCCTGTAAATGAGAAAAAATTATATAAATAGCAAACGAAGTCAGAAAATCATGAAAATTGTGTGGATGTCATGATATTATACGTAGAGGCTGTGGTAAAAAATTGAGAGGGTTTCGAATATTTTATGAGATACGTTATCGCGTGCGGTCGGCTTAAGGGCCCTCGCACTCGGCAAAATTTTGAAAAAAAAATTCTTCTCTACCCTCCAAACTTTCTCTACTATGTAAATACCACATATTACTCCTAATTATAAAATTTGGTAATTTTTTGTTTGGTTTTACTATATTTCTTTGATTTATTTTATGTTCATGAATTTTCTTGCCAAGTCTCACATTTGAACTGCATGTGATTAAAAAATAGAATAAAATTAGTGAAAAAATTATATTCATGTTGTTTAGACCTACTTGAGTCATTATCCTGAAAATGAGAATAAATTTTGAATTTTTCTTCAAGAAACATGATTAGGAACATATTGACCGAATGATTTTAAAATTGTATAAATAGCAAACGAAGTCGAAAATCTTGAAAATTGTGTAGATGTCATTTTATTATACGTAGAGGCTGTGGAAAAATTGAGAAGGTTTTGAATATTTTATCACATACGACGCTCGCAAAACCGAAGATTCTGCAGAGAAGATTAGAAGTGTTGAGAAGGATTGGTTAGATTTGGACAGGAAGTGATGGCCGAATTGCCATTTGATTTCAAAATCTTTTTCATAGGCAATAATTATCATATATTGATGTATGGAAAATTTTGGTAATTTTTTGAGTCTGTTTGATAATTTTTTTCCATTAATTTCCATTTTGGTGCAAAAGTTGGAGGGGGGCGATTATCGCATGCGGGCGGCCTAACGATACGCACGGGAAAATATCTTCGCGTGTGGTCTTCTTAAAGGACTGCATGGGAAAATATTTTCCTATGTGGTCAATTTAAGTTGCCCGCACGGGAAAATAATTATCCCGTGCTGGCCTCTTAATCCGCCTGCACGGGAAGATCATTATCGCGTGCGGTCCTTTAAGCAGCCCACACGCGATATTCGCCCCTATATAATATCGCGTGGGCTCCCAAAAATTTTCCAAGTCCCCGAAGAAAACAGATCTAGCGCCGTCAGGCTGCCGAAATTTTCTCCTAGATCCGTCGCCTCTCGCCCGCGCCCCTGCACCGACCTCACCGACCGCCAGCATCCACTCACTGCGCCTTGGCCTCGCCCCTAGCGCCCGCGACGTCTACCGCGCCCCGGCGCTCGGGCCGGCGAGCACGTACGGAGAGGAGTTTGGCGGCTACCGCGGCGAGGGAGACGCCGCCGAGCGGGCGGAGGAGGAGGCGGTGTAGCAGGAGACAGAGAAAGAGACAGCGAGGGCGACGGCTGCCAGCCGCCGCCCGACGCCTTCCCACCGGAGAACGTCCTCCCCTCCGCCGCCAACCGCCGCCAGCCGCTCGAAGCTAAGTCTTTTATGATTTGTCTCCTCGAAGCTAAGTCTAAATCTCTTATGATTTGTCTCCTCCAGCTAAGTCTTTTATTTTTAACAAATCTGAAATAGGCTATTGATTTATTGTTATTTCTTAAAGAATCATAGTTATACCTATCTCAAAATCTTCAATCAACTAATGGCTCTTGCATAGGACCTTGACATTTTTGTTGGGACATATTTTAGATAAGAGACTAGTGAGTACATTAAGAGAACATGTGAAATGGACTGTTATATAAGTGAAATGGACTGTTATATATTTGATGACGTAAAACAAGTGATGACTAGTGAGACTAGAGTGACAGGCATTGTTTGTTATATATTTGATGTACATTAAGAGACTAGTGAGACTAGTGTTTGTTACTTCACAAGTGATGAAATCTTCCTTTAATTTGGGATGATAATTAGTAAAATGGACTATTATTTATTTGATGAAACTATAGTTAATTTTGATGGAAATGTAAAATGGACTGTTGTATATTTGATGAATTTTGTTGATGAATTTTTTTTATGTGAAATAGTTGATGTGAATTGTTTTTTAAAGATGGACGTGAACGGACGAGGGTGCGAAGCGAACGAACGAGCGTTCGGTCGTTGATGTGAACGCACGGACGGACGAGCGAATGAACGAGTGTACGATCGTTCGTTCGGTCGGTTGTTGATGTGAACGCACGGACAAACGGACGAGCGAATGAACGAGTGTTCGTTCGTTCGTGGAGATTAGTTCATGTGAATATTTTTGATGAATTTTAGATTTTAGGTTAGATTTTTAAATTTTCAAACACATATACCCACCCTACCGAATGACCTACAAATCTAATCTCCTCTCTCCTCGATCTCTCATCTCTCATCTCTTCTCCTCCCCTATCTCACCTCTTCTCACGGATAAAATAGGCAAACATATGTATTTTTATCTCTCATCTCACCTAAATAGAAGAAGAAGGAAAGAAATATATTTTTTCATTCTTCTTCTCTTTTATATATAGATTGTGATAAAAATGACGTGACCACCTCATTCCGTGATGACTCCCGTGATTTAGAGGTGTGCTTTCTCTTTGCGCATTAATGTTTAAGTTCTCGTTGCTAATGTCTTGTCGAATTCTCGTGAATTGCCATATCTTGCCCGACGCCTTTTTCCTGCCTTCTTTCGATCTTGGTCTTTTCAACATGTCATGATCCATTGTAGTAGCCTTCTTCACCGTCTTGGTCTGTTGAACAAGTCACGATTCGATCTTGGTCTTTTTTCTTGCTCTTCTCCCTTTGTTTCATAATCTTTCTGTATTGCTCTTTCTTAGAGTACGGCGTAGCTACTCGTGTATCTCCATCAAACCGAGAGTCATGGATGACCGTTTTTATGCATGCAAGGAGGATGCTAAATTTTCTGGTCGGGGCACTTGATTTTACACCGGAATGACATCATTGGGAATCAACAGGGCATGACCGCTTCCCAAAAGAATAATTCGGTGTAAAATCAAGTGCCCTGACCCAGGAAAATTTAGCATCCTCCTTGCATGCATGAAAGCGGTCATCCATGACACCCGGTTTGATGGAGATACACGAGTACTGTTACGCCGTACTATAAGAAAGAGCAATACAGAAAGAGTATGAAACAAATGGAGAAGAGCAAGAAAAAAGACCAAGATCGGATCGTGACATGTTGAAGAGACCAAGATCGGTGAAGAAGGCTACTACGATTGATCATGACATGTTGAAGAGACCAAGATCGGTGAAGAAGACAGGAAGAAGGCGTCGATCAAGATATGGAAATTCACAAGAATTCGGCCGAAGACATTAGCAACGAGAACTTGAATATTAATGCTGCCGAAAACAGAGAAAGCACACCTCAGTAGGCATAGGGGAGTCATCAGAGAATGAGATGACTGTCAGTTTATCACATGCATACATAGGCTAGCTATAGACTTATGATTTCCTTCTGATGTGAAAGATGATTCAGAATCACAACTGATTCTCGCTTTTCGATCATCTTTCTTTTAGGGTAAATATTGTGCTCATATGTACAGCTCACCATATTACAACTGTCTAGTCGATTCGTTCACAAATTTCACAAGTTGTTATAAGCAACCACCAGGCACTAACCTTTGCGAGAAATACGTGTGTGAGATGCTCATAATCTACGGGATTATACACTACTAAGTTCGAAGAAGTAAGTTCATCAGAGAAATATATCTTTCTACATGTTATCGATCTTGTATAATTTTCCTAATTGTATGTATATGTGTATTTTTTTCTTAAACAGATCACGGAAGTTCCAGTTGTAGCGAACCGGTTCGACGATAGAACCATGCTTAACTTGGTTGCAGATCTTTGCCGCTTCATCCGTCGCGATGTCTGCAACCATTTGGACGATTTCTATGATCCGGAGAGCGAGCTCGCGATGGACGATAAATTCAGACGACTTAGGGAGTGGGAAAAAGAGCACCGCCATTAAATAATTTGTAAATTTGTTGCTAGCTAGATTTATGTTAATTTGCGAGACGAAACTAGCTTGATATGTATACATTACGCATGATCGATCTCGTGTTATATATATATATATCTTTTATAAGGAAATAATATTAAATAGCTTTTTCTCGTGTGCAAAATATATATATATTGACCCATTTAACATTCGAGAGAGAAGAGGAGAGGGAGACGGAGAGAGAGAGAGAGGAGAGGAGAGAAGAGAGAGAGGACAATGACTAGCTCACGAACGTTGTACATAAAATAATGGGCACGACCATCTTCCCGTGCGGTCGACTTAAGCGGCCCACACGGGAGATAGATTATCTCGTGCGGGCCTCTTAGAAGGCCGCACGGAAGATCGATCTTCCGTGCGTGCCTAAGCGGCCCGCACGGGATAATCTATCTTCCCGTGCGGGCTCCTTAAGTCGACCGCACGGGATAATCGATCTTCCGTGCGGTTGGGCCGCCCACACGCGGAAATGAACTTTTCCCAGACCTTTTCGCACATGCGGGCAGGCCTTCCGCACGGAAAAATACCTTTCGGTCCGCATGAGAAAACCGTTTCTTCAGTAGTGTGCATGAGCATTATATATGTACTTCCTTGTTTTAATATATAAGAAATTTCAAAATAGTGCTAAGTCAAAAAAATAACTTTCTCTATAAATATAAAAAATAAAAAAAAGACCGATCATGTAAGAATGATGTTATTGAGTTTGTCATAATAATATTTAACTCTTTTTATCTAAAACAACTTATTTTTATAATATTATTGATAAAAATAAGTAGCATCTCAAAAACCACATTTAAAATAAAAATGTGTTTATATTTTTAGACAGAGTATATATATATATATATATATATATATATATATATATATATATATTCGCATGCACAATCACTACACGTGAGGATACGTTGGAGCAGACGAGAGCTAAGATATGATGCTCTCTCCTATATAATTGGTGGCAGCCCAAAAGAGGCATGCCGTACATGGCAGTGGGGCCCAGTTGCCAGGGGAGCCACAACGCGACAAAGCTAGATGTGGTGCATATGCGTCCTGCCGACATGCAGTAATCCTGCGCTGCAGTAGTAAGTAGCACGACGTTTACTGCTACGTCACAGTAATTTTTTCTAAGAGCGTTTAACTGCTGTGTTTATTGGAAATTAAGTTGTTGTACGCCATCTGCGTGCGTACGTACGAGCTGCAACCAGAGCTTATTATTTTAAGTGTATATATATATATATATATATATATATATATATATATATATATATATATATATATATAGCTCCGTGCAAAATAACTGAAGATATAGCCATCTACAAAATGTATGGTGGTTTGTGCTTCCATTGAAAGAGATTTTAATTGACTTGAAAATGTTTTTTCCATTATTTCAGAAAAAGAAAACATATTTCTATCGAAATGAGCCCTTCTCTATCAATTGCTGAAAAAGATGACGTACCCAGATGACCATAATAGACTTATGTAGGGTAGGTTTCGACAATGTCGAAGATTTTATGCAGGTCTTTGAGTAGCAATAATCATTCATTTTGGATTGCGCGTGCATAGTTGGCGACGATGACAAAACTGAATTTGTAGTTTTGTCATAGTTGGCAACGATGACAAAACTTGTAATTAACTAATTAAAGTGTAAGCAGAGGGGCGGGGAGTAATAGTAATGTGAGAGCAAGTCTTCCCCAGCAAAGCTTTAATTTTTTGGAACTGTAGCAAAAGCTTTTTCACCTACGTACAGTACAAGATATAGGTAGAGTTTGTCAATCTTTTCCAATTAAATTCCAAAACATTTCAATATTTGTTTGAAATTTTGTATAATTTGATTCCTCTCCCTCCCCTCCAAAATTTTTTTCCCCTTGGCATATATAATTCGAATTTAACTTCGAACCCTGAGCTCAGTCATAGGCTCTAATGTCACTGTTGTACAATACTCCCTTAGTTCCTTTATATTTATCACCATTTTACCGATACTGTGATAACTTTGATCACTTTTGATATTTAAACGATTAGATTAGGATGAACAAAAGTTTAATATACTTTGATAATATGATAAGTATTTAGTGTCTTTTTTAAAAGATGAATAATTAGAAATATTGAATCTGATAAGACATATCTTAGTACTATAACGTGTCCCATCATGTTTTACGTGTCTACTTTTTGAAATGGATATAATATAAATAAACAGATAGAGTATATTCATAGCAATGAGAATCTTTATCAAACAGTATTTATATATACTTTATGTTTTACATTATAGATCATTTTGAGTTTTGAATAGAATCGTACATAAATTCTTTTTATATATATTTAAATTTTTATATATAAATATTCCATAACGTGGAACAGACAGTTGTTGTCGCCAGACTCGCCACCCAGACGTATATAGCACAGTGTAGCATATCGGTCTTTTTTGCTCATATAATTGGTCACCTTTGTAAAGTCTATATAAGGAATAACGGAGGAGCACCTGATCTAGCATGCAATCCATAATTAATTCGTATTCGGAAATGGCTAGTTTTTTCAATATAGGCATATTAATTAGTGGTTCCACGTATAGATAGATCAGCTATTCAGCTTGTCTGATTTTCCTTTTCATGGAGCAGCCCTCATCGGCTTTTTCGGCTCCTCCGCCGTGTCGACCATCTGCCGCGGTGGTGGACCTGTCCCTGTCCCTGGCGGCGCCGGCGGCGAGCAACCGCTGCGATGAGGCGGTGCCGACGGCGCGCGTGGACGGCAAGGGAGTGCGACTGTTCCCGTGCCTCTTCTGCAACAAGACGTTCCGCAAGTCTCAGGCGCTCGGCGGCCACCAGAACGCGCACCGGAAGGAGCGCGTCGCCGGCGGTGGCTGCTGGAACCCCTACGTCTACGACGTCGCCGCCGCCGCAGGCGGCGGCGGCGTGGCGTCCATAACCATCGCCTCGCATGGCATCACAGCGGGGAGTACAGCTGACGGGTGGAGCGGCGCCGGATCAGGCGAGCGGACGGTGCTGGCCGCCACGGTGGGCATGCATCACCGGACATGGACTTCCCTAGGCTCGGCGGCGGACGGCGCCGCTGGTTTCGTTTCAACCAGAAGGGCATCTTCCATGGGCGCCGGCGAGGAACGCCTAGACCTCGAGCTCCGCCTCTAGATCCTCTAGCTAGCGTCTAAGCAATCCATCTCCATGATCACCATGATTTGCACCACTGTATTCTGCATTTCTGCGCTGGTCAGTTGCATTGCAAGATGATCATCATTGGTGTGTTAATGAATTAATTCCCTCTGTATATGTATTAATGTCTGTGCGCCTAGCTTGTTGTATGAGTATAACTGAATTATTGTGTCTCAAAGTTTCAAATTTCAAGAAGCCAAGGTGATGTAAAATAACTCAAGTTTGGAATAAGTCAGACAAATTAGCTAGGAGCCTAGGAGTTGGACATTATATGGGAACTCAATTCCACAACGAGCGTTGCTCAATTGGTTAGTTTATTTGTGATAAGATCTATCTAACCACGTATAAATTCTAAATTTGACACGAACAATTAAATTTATTCTTTTAGTAATACGTGATAAAGTTGATTATTCTTTTAGTAATACATGACATAGCTGCTGTTGTCAACGATGTGTTTGTATGATTTAAGATATGTCGACCTTGTTTTTTAAGATGCTTATAGGAGTTGATGCATGACAGTGTGCATGTGGGTACTGTATTTCTAAAAAAGATGGGAATAACTTAGGTTTTAATTAACAAAATGTTGACGAGAAATTTCTCTCACGCGTTGGCCTCGGATGTAGCAGCTCAGTGCGAGGTCCTTCTCATTGCTTGTGCGATACGGGACGTGCCGGTTGGTTTGATCTGTTAACTAACAAGAAAAACAAAGACATGCATTAAGTGTTAGGTTAGATCCCCACTGGATCGGCTGAGGGAATCTATGAGCATATATATGTTATCCTAAAATATATTTAAGCCAAGCGACTGGAATGGATCGACTATACCGAGACAGCATCAGCCATTTAACCCAAATACAGTAAAGGATAATAAATATATGTATTGATAACCTAGCTGATACTGGAAAGCTAACTATGGATCGGCTAGTACTCCGATGATTCTTATGAAAAGATATCATTCTTGAACCAAATGCTTAGCTTGGGAAATCGGCCGTCGGCTGTTGATGACAGGCCGATTTCGGTTTATGATGTCCGACAAGAATGAGATCTTAACATAAGAGGCAGTCCTAACATAAATCTTAGTAATAAATATACTAAAAATATATTAGGGCAGATAAGGTCGGCTGAAACCCCGACACTGTCTCTAAACATATAAATCTAGCCGAACAGATCATTGAAAGTTCTAAAAACGACTTAATAGTTTAATATTGATGCAACATTAAGTATAAAAAGAATAACCTGATCTACTGTAGCTGATTTATACCTCTCGAGACAGTGGATACCGCATATAAACTAGTCCAACCTTTGGATCTAGCCCTATCGGCTGCGGGTCCTTGATAGAACTGGTCGATGGCAGGATAGATCTAAACATTGCTCCAGTTTATATGCGATATATGGTAAATAGCGCACTATAAGCCCCTGAATCTAATGTGTCATTACGATGGAAGCACTAGAATCAGCAGAACATACCACTAATGATAAGCATTTACCTGGATTTGGGGATCGAAACGATGCAGCCCGTAGCCAAATCAATTGCTCATCTGAAGAAAAGGTTTGGCGATGCGCCAAAAGTTGTTTGACTGATTGAATGTCGAATAAATTACAGGGGGTCTCGGGTCCTATTTATAACCAAGAGTAACATTATCTGTACAAACCCTAGACTCTATCTAAACTACTATTTAAAATATGACGATATCCCGGGAAGGACCCACGCCACATTACAATAAACAGTTTAAACAAACTCCTAATTTACAGATACAATTGTCGTTACATGACTCTATCCGTAGATGACAATATCTTTTAACGCACAAACTAATACCGAATCTTCTATTTACCTTCAAACATCTGCACCAAAAACGGTTTTATCCTCTCTGAACCTAGAATCGGCTATCGACCGCTCTTTTCCGATTCAACCTTAGCCGACTGGCTTCACAGCCAATCGCTTCTCAGCCGATGCGGCTTCTGTTTCTCCGTCAAACCAGCCGATCCAATTCTGCTTCATTCTTGCTAGGACTTAGGGATTCAATTAACAATTTTAGGTGTTAACATATGCCCCCCAAGTCTGTGATACGAAGTGTTGCGGATTTGTTGCCTGTTCAAACTCCCGCCCTTTCCTGACCTAAACTGTTTCGGCTGCCCCAAGTGCCCTTTAAATAGCCCTTTACCTCGACCAAAATAATCCCGCCTTCAAAACGCACTCAAAACACTTCGCAAGCAAGCTTCCTTTTCCTCTCTCCTCTCCGGCGACTCACCGGCGCTCTGCATCACATCCCGGCGGTCCTCGCGAATCAGGACCCAGTTCCGTCTCCGAGGATTCCAATGGCTTCCAACACCGCCACCGCATCAAGCGCCGTCGCGCACCGGCCGCCGCCGCCGCACCAGCTGCCACTGCCACACTGACTGCCGCCGCCACACTGGCTACCGTCGCCGCCGAGTTCCCCGAGGTACGTCCGTCGGTTCAAACTCTTTTTCTTCAGATTTCTTTTCTAGCCAGGCCTCCTAGCGTTGTTGCGTTCATCATGCCTTCAGCTGCTCTTGATTAGAAATCTCTTCTTTTCTAAACTGTAGCACCTGTCACATCAAGTGGTCATCCTAAGTTTGACCCAAAAAAAAGGTACTTTCTCGGCCCCATCGGCAACACTAACCCAACCGATGTAATCATAGCCGAAACCAACAGAATACTCTACAACACTAGGAAGCCATCCCTAGCCCACTGGAACGGGACTTTCAAGTCGTGGCCGACCACAGATGCAGCTTGGATTGAATGGTATAAAAGGGTGCGATTGGCCAAGTACGCTCAGTGGGAGGAAACTGGAATAGCCTAGTGCTTGGCCTTGTCCGTCGCCAGCATGGAGAAAGATGAGCCGCTTATGTTGGCTGCGACGTACTTTTGGAACGACAGCTTCAACGCCTTTATGTTTCAGCAAGGGCCGATGACGATCACATTAGCCGACGTATACATGATGACCAGACTGGACATCCTGGCGTCGGCTAACCCTGAAAACCTGAACCGAAAGGGGCAACACCAATTCAAAACCAAAGCCATCGGCGGGTGAAGCGGCTACGTCGCTCAAAACACGAAGGATGGATCAGTTGGCCACAGGGAACACGCTGCGTTCCTCATGATGTGGCTAGAAAAGTTCTTGTTCTGTGGATCGAGCTGCAAGCCGACCGCCAACTGGCAGGTCGTAGCCGAATTCCTAGCCGGTGGGAACAAGCTCGCGCTGTGGAAATATCTCCTCGGCTACCTGTACCAGATGTTGCATCAAGCCGCTGCGAAGATAGCCGCCAACGCCCCTGTCAACACCGGCGGCCCCTGGTGGTTTCTACAAATCTGGCTGGTGCTGGCGACCCAGAAAATAGCCGGTCGGCTGCCCCTAACTGAGGTTGCTTTCCTAAGATTGGAGCCGATCGAAGACGAAGACGGCAACGAGATCACCACCACCAGATGCATGAGCTATGGAGAAGTAGCGGCTGCTCATGCAGGCTCAAAGCAATCAGCCCCTGCTGGCCGAATGGTTCATCGCCATGTACGACGGGCTGTCGCGCGAGAACCGCACCTCGTACTTTTACCGGGACCTGGCATTGTTCGAGTTGCCGGCCGATTTCAACTGGGAAGACATCAACTCAGCCGACAACCCTAGGTGCAGGGAGTTGTTCATCGCCGCTCTAACCCCCTGCATCCTTCCGACCGGGATCCACCAGGGCCGATCAGTGGCCAAAAGCTATGAATTTTACTACCCGGCGTCGGCTGCGAGGCAGTTTGGTCTTGGGCAACTGCCCGTCGGCTTCTATTATGCCGACAAGATTGAGACGAGGGGAGTTGTGAGCCAAGAACTGATAATGCATCGGCTGCTGAACATAGCCGGCCCTCCCCTCGGCACCATCGGCGAGATGATCCCGGCGCTCAAGAAAAGCACACCTACGACCAATGGTGAGCCGAAATCAAGCGACACATCTTCCACCAGCGATTATCTTATTATGTCGACCGCTCCTGCATGAAGAGATCCCCTCGTTAAGTTTTAAACTCCAAATGATTTTCTTTTCTTATCATCGGCCGATGTAGTCGATTAACACTTGCCCTCTCGTTTACAGGAGACCGAGACGGAACGGCCAACGGTGAGTGACTCCAAGATCCCCATCGAATACCGCGTAGGTGTTCTGGATGGGGGCGGCCTTGCTCCATCGGCGATCGGCTGGCACGCGCCGAAATTGGCGTCCCTACTGCGTGGGCAAGTGCGTGAGCCGATCGCCCACAAGAAAAGGGCCGCGCCTCCCGCATGACCATCGGCCGCGCCTGCCCCAAGAAGCGAAGGAGAAGAAGCCATTCGCGCCGCCGATAGCCTTCCCCCCTTGGACCCGGGCGTCGCGCAGTTTCTTGACGCCGTTGCTAGCAAGGAGATGCCGACGGCTGTTGGAGCAGCGGCTGAACCAAAGAGCTCGAGCCAAGAATCTATCAACGCTCCAGCCGACGTCCCGCCAGCTCCGAGCCCCCCCGCGAAAAATCGGTCGATAAGCTCTTGCCTCATCAAATTCGGCCTTATGATGATATCATTCGCATTTGACCGAAAAATCCTTCCCAGGTCAAGAAATTGGCTGGCCGCACTCCGCGTCACGCACCATCGGTAACCATCCCTTGCAATTTGATGCATAAAACTTAGCCGACTTGACCGCTAACCCTTTCTTTTGTAGCCTCCACGATCTCCGTCGGCTGCCCCCCAGGCGTCCAGTAGGCACATTGTGACTGCCGCGGGCGGCGGCAATGGCGCCGATGATGAGGCCCCGACGGCTCAGCGACGAACCAGCCGAGCCGGTTGCTCGACCCCGGTGTCCAAGGTAAGCCGACTGAATTTTATGATCGGCTCTGCCAACTCAACAACTTTTTCTAATCATTTTTCTTTGTAGAACATAGCCGACCTCCTAATTTTTGACTTGTCGGAGTTCGAGGAGTCTGGCAAGATCGGCGAGGAGGCGCTGGTGACGTCGGCCGAGGACCTGAGGGCCAGCCTAGCTGACATCGGCAACCGGCTGGAGGCTTCGCTGGACGCGCTGGTAGTCGACAGCGGCTCGATCCGTGCACGCTTCAGGGAGATCCAAGGCCAGCTGCCGGAAGCTCTAACTGATGCCATCATGCCGGCCACCTTCTTGGAAGCCCACCAACTCAAATACGAGCGGGCACGGCAGCGAATAGGCGACCGTCGCAAGAACCAGACGCGGTCGGTAACCCTCCAGTCGGTCAAGGAAGCCATCTAGGGTCAGAAGGCGGCCTTCGACCGCCTGAAAACAGAGCCGACGGCCAAGCTCGAGCAGCTCCTCTCACGCCAGGACCAACTGATGGCCGATCTCTTTTAAGTCACGAACGAGATCGATGTCCACAAGGAGTATATGGCCGGGCTGCCAGCCGAAATCGACGCTCAACGTAAAAGTATCAAGGCAGCTGTGGCAAATCTCCGGGACCTGGTGAAAGGCATTCGGCCGGTGGCTGGGTCCGAGGCCGATGACGTCAAGGCCATCGATGAGGTGGATCAGATCAGGCGGATGGCTCTGTCAGCTATAGCCGATTTCCTGAAGAAATGAACTTGTAATATTTAGTATTCTGAAATCGACTACTGCTTCATGTAATATATTCGTCGAACTTCTGTAGTGGGCTTTAACTCTGATCAACTGCTCAAACTGTGTAATCGGCTCTAGCTCTTGTTTAATATAGCTTGTCAATTTTTTGCAACTGTGCTTGTGGATGAGATCGGCTCCGGCCGCATGTACTATCTTGGTATGACTCAATTCTAAATTGCTTATGCTGAAATCGGCCCTAGCCATCCGTGTTACATCACATTTGCCGATTCCGAAACCACACCACGACCGTCGATCTAAACGCCTTTATATTGGCCGCCGATTACGAAGCTTAAAATAAAAATTTCCTGACACCCAATTTTGTAATCGGCTCGTGTATGTATATGCCCCCAAATTTTGTTGATAGCTTCGGTGTCGACAAAATTTTGAATCCAAGCCATTTGTTCCTCATTGTCGTCGCTATCAGCCAATCATTAGCTGACCGTAGGAAACAGGGGGAAAAATGTTGCATAAAAATGCCTAAAAGCGATGCTTTATTGAAACAAGACATCGGCTGTCATAAATCGGCTAAGCAACCACAGCCGAATCATGAGTTGATCCATACACTTGGGTAGTATTTCTTCAGGTATTTTCCATTAAGAGCCCTTTCAAATACCTTTCCGTCTAATCCTTCTAGCATGTAAGCTCCTTTAGAGACGCATTTGTGGATTTTGAAAGGCCCTTCCCAATTTGGTGACCACTTGCCGAATTTGTTATCCCTAGATCTAATCGGCAGTATCAATTTTCAAACGAGTTCGCCTTCCTCGAAAGATTTAGGCACCACTTTTTTATTATAATGTCTGGCTACTCGTTCTTTATCCCTTGTAACTTTTTCCAAGGCTCTCATCCTGGATAAAACTAAATCTTCTGATTCGTCCACCATCAAGTTATAATAATCATCGGCTGTGAGTTGATCCTGTAGCTGAATGCGCCTTGAGCCGATGACGCTTTCCCATGGTAGCACCGCCTCATGCCCATAGACCAGCTTGTACGGAGGGACTTGAACTGATTCATGGTATGCCATCCGATACGCCCATAGTGATTCGGCTAATCGGCTATGCCATAATTTAGGGTACTCAGAGATCTTTCTTTTAATTAATTTAATTAAACTTTTATTTGAGGCTTCGGCTTGCCCGTTGGCCTGTGCGTAGTATGGCGAATAATTAAGTAGCTTGATCCCCATACCGTCGGCGAACTGAACAAACACATCCGATATGAAGATAGATCTCTGGTCTGTTGTTATCGTTTGTGGGGCGCCAAATCGGTAGATAATATGTTCTTTGACAAACTCGATTGCGTCCTTAGAATCCACTTTCTTCAGAGGAATTGCCTCCACCCATTTTGTGAAGTAATTTGTCGCCACCAGAATAAATTTATGCCCCTTGCTTGAGGGTGGATTGATCTGGCTGATCATATCGATGCCCTATCCTCTGAACGGCCAAGGCTTAATGATTGGGTTCATAGCCGACGCTGGTGCTCGTTGTATGGCGCTAAATTTCTGACAATCCTGGCAACCTTTATAATATTTGAAACAATCCTCCAGCATTGTCGGCCAGAAATATCCTGCTCGGCGAAGTAGCCACTTCATCTTATGAGTCGATTGATGCGTGCCACAGATCCCTTCGTGCACTTCTCCGATAGCCACTTTGGCTTGATCAGCTCCCAAACACCTGAGCAGCACGCCATCAATCGTCCGATAGTAAGATCTTCATTGAGAAAAACGTATCTTAGTGCTTTGTATCGCAGTTTCCGTGAAGCCGATTGAGAAGGGTTTTTGAGATAGCTGTAAACTTCAAACCTCCAATCATCGGCGGTAATGGCGGCAACCTCTATGTCAATCTCTTTCAACATCGGCCGATAGCCCGATGCCCCTTGAGCTAAATCATTGGCTTCTGTGTTCTGCTCTCTAAGGATATGTTTCAAAGTAACTAGCCGAAAACCGTCCATTAATTCCCGGTATTGCTGATAATAGACCATCAGCGCATCGTTTTTGCATTCGTATTCTCCTGATAATTGGTTGATGACCAACAGTGAATCTCCCATTATTTTGATGGCGTCGGCTTCAACTTCCTTGAGTAGATGTAATCCTTTAAGGACGGCTTCGTATTCGTCTTGGTTGTTTGTAGCGTGGGGGTTGATGGCGAAAGCAAATTCGAAACTTGCCCCCCGGATGAAATAATGACTATGCCGATACCGCAGCCATTGGTGCAAACCGAGCCGTCAAATGTCAAAGTCCAAGGCATAATTTCCACTGAGCCGATCGAATCATTTCTGTGCTCCACAATAAAATCGGCTATAGCTTGTCCTTTGACTGCCCTGGGTGCATGGTACCTCAAATCAAACTCTGTTAACGCAAAAATCCACTTCCAAACTCTTCCTTTCAACACTGGAGCCGATAGCATGTACTTGACCACATCGGCTTTGCAGATTATTGTGCACTCGTTGGATAGCAGATAATGTCTTAACTTTGTACATGAAAAATAGAGGCATAGGCATAGCTTCTCCACGGCGAATACCTCGTTTCGCGTCTAGTAACCGTCGGTGAGATAGAAGATGACTTTTCTCTCGCCCTCAACTTCTTGGATTAAAACGGAGCCGATTGACTTGTCATCGGCTGATAGGTACTGACTTAAGCGGTATCCCTTTTTGTGGAGGCATTAGAAGCGGAGGGGAACTCGGATAATCCTTGATGTTGTCCAAAGCCTTTTGTTGCTCTGCCCCCCATGTGAATGCTTGATCGGCTTTCAGCCGAAACAGTGGTGTGAATGGCTCCATCTTTTCCGAGAGATTGGCTATGAACCGCCTAATGAAATTTATCTTGCCGATCAACGACTGGAGTTGTTTCTTGTCCTTCGGAGGCTGAATTATCTTGATAGCATTTATGCTCCTTGGCGTAACCTCAATTCCTCTTTCATGAACAAGGAATCCCAGGAACTGCCCAGCCGATACACCAAACGCGCACTTAAGTAGATTCATCTTCAAGCCATATCTCCTCGTCCGCTCTAACACCTGTCTCAGATCAGCTATATGACCCTCTATCTCCCTGGACTTGACAACTACGTCATCAATGTAGATCTCTACTAGTGAGCCGATCATGTCATGAAAAATGTAGTTCATGGCCCGTTGATATGTTGCCCCAGCATTCTTCAGGCTGAATGTCATTACTACCCATTCGTACAAGCCGATTGCGCCAGGACACCGAAAAGCCGTCTTATGGATGTCTTCGTCGGCCATAAATATTTGATTATAAGCTGCATTGTTGTCCATAAAACTAATAATCTGGTGGCCTGAGCAGCATCGACGAGCAAATCGGCGATTGGCATTTGGTATTCGTCCTTAGGGGTGGCCTTGTTTAGATCTCTGAAGTCGATGCATACCCTAAGTTTATCGTTTTTCTTCAACACTGGGACAATGTTCGAGACCCACTCGACGTATCGGCAAGGCCGAATGAATCCCGCATCGTACAGTCGAGTGATTTCGACTTTGATTGCATCATACATATCGGCCTTAAACTTCCTGGGAGGCTGTTTGAACGGCCGATAGCCTGCCTTAATCGGCAGTTGATGGACCACTATTGATTGGCTAAGGCCGGGCATCTCGAGGTACTCCCAAGGAAAACAATCTTTATATTCATTTAACAACTCAATAAGCTAGGATCTACAACGAGGAGATAGATTTTTGCTAATATACGTCGGCATCGGCTTGTCACCAGAGCCGATGTCAATTTCTTCTAATTCGTCAGCCGACGTGAAGCCTTGCCTTAACTTGCCATCGTCTTCGTCTGCGGTGTCCATGTCGAAGACGCTTGAGCCCTTCACCATGTCTTGTTCAAAGCAGTAGTTGCGGCTCGTCATCTCTGATCGGCTGTATTGTGGAATTGGACATATTTAGGAAATCGGCTTGCCAGATTTTCCCAGACAAACAATCAATGCCCTCGATTTCCTAAAGCGGCAAATCGGCACTGACGACGCTAACTGACCTGTCGGCTGGTACGAGCTCAATCTTGTCCCGTCCCATTGGATCAGGCTCTGATGCATTGTAGAAGAAACACAACAATTGGCGTGTATCCAGTCCCTTCCGAGCAGCAGGCTGTAAGACCCCTTCCCGTCGATGACAAAGAATGTTGTGGCCATGGTCTTATTGCCGATGGTCAGTTCGATGTTCAGGACGTCCTTGGTTTCTGATGGGTTGTCGCCGAAGTCTTTGAGCACCATATTGGTCTTTATCAGATCTTCGGCTCCTTTCCCTAGTTTTCTGAATGTTGCATAGGGCATTAGGTTGACTGCGGCGCCCCCATCGACTAGCATTTTGGACATCGGCTTGCCATTGACGAATCCTTTAACGTACAACGGCTTCAAGTGTCGATTTTCGGTCCCCTCGGGTTTGTCGAAAATAGCTTGGTCGGGTGAGATTGCTAGTTTCACTAAGTCGTCTTCAATGGTGTCTGCATCGGCTTCAGGAGCACTGAATTCGGCTAGCAATATGAACACCATGTTGACCGATGCAGAAACTTTGTCTTTCCCTTTGGCTGCCGTCCTGGCTTGATCGGCTGGACTCTCCTGAGCTTGCTCCTCGTCGGTTGTGGCGGTTTTCTCTTTGGGAACCCATCGCCTTTTGATCTTGCTCAGCCGACGGCGCTGTTCTTGGATCATTTGTCGAACTTCATCTTCTCTCCCTTCATGCTTGAGTCGTTGAACTCTTCTTTTCTGCGTCTTTGTGAAGAGATCGAACGTGCACCATTGGGGATTGGCCGATTCCTCATCGTCGGCCTCTTCGTCGTCGCGGTTGTTGTCGTTGTTGTCTTCATCTACGAAGAAGTCTTGATGGATTGGGCCGAGCCGATCATGGACGGACCGTCGCCTCTGATTTAGCTGAACGGCTCTAGGGACGAACTGGGCTAGGCTTACGACCGATGAGCTCCTGTGCTCATCGTTGCGGCGATCGTTGCATGCTGGGCAGTCATCCAGTGTCGGCAGCCTCATGCCGGATTCCCAGCAGTATCTGAAAAAGTCACAATGCCAATGCGGATCGGCACTGTTGTGGCTTGCCTCGTACCGGCGGCTTTGGGTCTCCGGTTCGCGCCGACGAGGTGCTTCATCGCGAGCTTCTTCCCGCCGAGACCGGTGCTGAGGGCGGCGTCGGCTATCGTCATGGATTGGCCATCAGTCATCCGATCTGATAACAGGGCGCACCATGTTGATTGGCGCGGCGTGATATTCGGTCGGCTCGCCTTCTGTCCTGGCCCCGATTGATGCGTCGACTAAGCCGTGCGCCATTCTGTTCTGTCGATCGGCTCGTCTGGGACCGGCTTGAACCGTGTTGACCGAGAAAGGGTTGCCGTCTACCTTCATCAGCTGATTTGAATCGGCAAACTTCAATTTCCCGGCCTCAATTGCCGACTGGATTTTTGCTGAAGACTTTGCAATCGTTAGTGGCATGGAATGTGGAGTTGTGCCGCTTGCAATATTTCTTCTTCTTTAGTTCTTCACCGATGGGATCACGTGGTTTTCAGGGAGCTGGATTTGTTTCTCCTTGAGCAGCAAATCAAAAATCCTATCGGCTTTAGTGGTGTCGAAGTCGTATCTCTCTTGTTTGGCCGTCTTCAGTAGCCATTGGCAGATGATGGCCTTTTTGTTCTTGGCCCATTCAGCTGCTGCCACTTCTGCGTCATCGTCATTGGAATCGTAGTCTAATTCGACGACGACTTGAGTTATGTTTTTGACGGCCTTCCTGGTGTCTTGGAATCGCTGCTCGTGGGCCGTCACTTTCTGCGCCAAGTGGGCTAGACTGTCAAAGTCCTGCGCAGAGAACCACTCTCGGATCGGCGCAATCAGGACATGGAAGGCCAAATCGGCCAACTATGCGTCCGATAGTACCAAGCTGTAGCATCGGTTCCTCATTTCTCTGAAGCTTTGGATGTATTCTTGAACCGATTCGTTGTGCTTTTGCCTGATACTGGTGAGGTCCGACAACTTCATTTCATGGTTGCCGGAGTAGAAGTAGCTGTGAAATTGTTTTTTGAGATCGGCCCAGCTCTGAATTGAATTGTAAGGCAATGATGAGAACCAGGTAAAAGCCGATCCTGAAAGAGACAGAGGGAACAACCGGACTCTCAAGGCGTCTGTAGCCGATGCTTCGCCGCACTGCGCCAAGAATCGACTAACATGCTCGTAGGTTGATACGTTGTCTTGCCTTGAGAACTTTGAAAAATCTGGGATCTTGTATCAGTTGGGCAACGTTATCCGCTCGAAATGCTATGGATAGGGATACCGATACATGTTCCCTGAGTCCTTTGGCTTGAGGCCGAATTGATCGTGCATGACATCTGTAATCAGATCGGCCCAAGTCCGGTTGTCCTGCTGTATCGGCTCATATGGGTCATATGGCACGGGTGCTTGTCGATACAGCGGTGGTGGCATCTGAGGCCTGTAGTGATGATCTCGGCGACCTCCTTGATACTGGTAGTGGAGTGGATGATCAGCGGGAGGCGGCCGATGCACCAGTGGTGGCGTTGATGGTCCCAGGAACAGCTGTCGGCCATCGGCGTTGTACCGTCTGTCCAGGTCAATCTGGGCAATCGGCTCTGACTGCCGATTGTCGTTGAACATGTTAGCGATCTGATCCTGGGGCAGCGGTTGCTATCGGTTCAGCATGGTAATCACTGGCCTTGTGGCCGATTCAGTTGGATTCGGCTGGCCGAGGACCCCTCCTGGCGGCCCTGGTTGTGTTGGCGGTGGGATCGGCCGATTCTAGGTGACCAACGTCCTGTAACCAGGAAACTAGCCGTCTGTGAAGTACGTCGGCCCCCGTTGGAGCTGGTCGGCTATCTTGGCGTCGACCACGGTAGTGATCATGCTGTTGAGAGTGTTGGCAAGGATGCTACTCTGGTTGACCAGCGCGTGATGGACGGCCGAATCGATCTGGTCTTGCAAGGTATGCAGGGCCGAATCATCTTGTTCCTGAATCGGCTCCTCTACCTTTTGTTTGCCTTTTGATCCACCGGAAGAGGAGGCCTTGAGTTCGTCCATGCTGAACTTGTACTTTTGATGTATAGCTCCGGATCTGGTCTGGGTGAATGATTTTAAGTAGTTGGCCTGGAGCTCTTCCACCATCTTCTTGTAATCGGCTTGCTGCTCGGCCGATAATTGCTCCATCTTCACAGGCATGATGTCGTCCTGAGAAACATTGGGGCTCTTAGAGTCGACCATCTTGTCGGCTGAGTCGATGCGTCCTAGCCGAGCCAACAGAGAAAGTCCCACTGGGCGTGCCAAGAAGCGTGTTGACGAGAAATTTCTCTCACGCGCTGGCCTGGGAGATCTGCTTAGCTCCAGTGTAGGTCCTTCTCGGCTGCCTGCGCAGTACAAGGCGTGTCAGTTGGTTTGATCTGTTAACCAATAAGAAAAGCAAAGACATGCATTAAGTGTTAGATTAGATCCCCACTAGATCGGCTGAGGGAATCCATGAGCATATATATGTTATCCTAAAATATATTTAAGCCAAGCGACTGGAATGGATCGACTATACCGAGACAGCATTAGCCGCTTAACCCAAATACAGTAAAGGATAATAAATATATGTATTGATAACCTAGCCGATACTGGAAAGCTAACTATGGATCGGCTAGTACTCCGATGATTCTTATGAAAAGATATCATTCTTGAACCTAATGCTTAGCCTGGGAAATCGGTCGTCGGCTGTTGATGACAGGACGATTTCGGCTTATGATGTCCGACAAGAATGGGATCTTAACATAAGAGGCAGTCCTAACATAAATCTTAGTAATAAATATACTAAAAATATAACAGGGCAGATAAGGCCGACTGAAACCCCCGGCACTGTCTCTAAACATATAAATCTAGCCGAACAGATCATTGGAAGTTCTAAAAACGACTTAATATTTTAATGTTGATGCAACATTAAGTATAAAAAGAATAACCTGATCTACTGTAGCTGATTTATACCTTTCGAGACGAATACCACATATAAACTAGTCCAACCTTTGGATCTTGCCCTATCGGCTGCGGATCCTGGATAAAACTGGCCGATGGCAGGATAGATCTAAACATTGCTCTAGTTTATATGCGATATATGGTAAATAGCGCACTATAAACCCCTGAATCTAATGTGTCATTACGATGGAAGCACTAGAATCAGCAGAACATACCACTAATGACAAGCATTTACCTGGATTTGGGGATCGAAACAATGTAGCCCGTAGCCAAATCAATTGCTCATCTGAAGAAAAGGTTTGGCGATGCGCCGGAAGTTGTTTGACTGATTGAATGTCGAATAAATTACAGGGGGTCTCGGGTCCTATTTATAACCAAGAGTAACATTATTTGTACAAACCCTAGACTCTATCTAAACTACTATTTAAAATATGATGATATCCCGGGAAGGACCCACGCCGCATTACAATAAACAGTTTAAACAAACTCCTAATTTACAGATACAATTGTCGTTACAGGACTCTATCCGTAGATGACAATATCTTTTAACGCACAAACTGATACCGAATCTTCTATTTACCTTCAAACATCTGCACCAAAAACAGTTTTATCCTCTCTGAACCTAGAATCGGCTATCGACCGCTCTTGTCCGATTCAACCTTAGCCGACTGACTTCACAGCCGATCGCTTCTCAGCCAATGCGGCTTCTGTTTCTCCGTCAAACCAGCCGATCCGATTCTGCTTCATTCTTGCCAGGACTTAGGGATTCAAATACCAATTTTAGGTGTTAACACAAAAGAATTAAGGACTCCATACTAATTCTATAACTTGGTTATTATTACTTCCAAATTTGATATCATCGATCATTTGTCTCTCCATCTGGATTCAATCTAGCCAAATGTTTACTTGGGATTTCATATTAACTTATAATTGTAGAAATAAGTGTGTGTCTATATATATATATAATCTATATTCTATAACTATCTATAAAGCAAGTAGTGTTTTCACCCAAAATTTTGTTCTGTTTGGCTATTTTATAGAAAACCCCTTGAGTTTTTTCAAAATTAACCCACAGTTAGAGGTGGATACCGCCTCGGCTCGGCTCGGCCGGCTTGGTTCGGCTCGGCTCGCTCGGCTCGGCTCGGCTCGGTAGAGAGCCGAGCCAGAGGCCGGCTCGGCTCGGCTCATGAGCCGGCTCGAGCGGCTCGTTTAGCTCGCGAGCCACTTTAATACATGCAATTTATGTACAAATTACATTCCATTTTTCCGAGTCTATTAAACATGCAAATATACAATTGAAAAAAAGTAAAAAGTGATACATTAAGTCCATAATTAACGTAATAACACTTGTCCATCGATAATTATCCATGCAAATGTAATGATACAACTAGATTAGATAATATTACAATTATAATCTAAAGCATTAGATCCATATTGACCATCACAAAATTATAAAAATTATTGATTTATTGTCACATCAACAACAAAACAAGCAAAAGAATAGCAAAACAAGCAAAACATTAGACCTTACTTTGTACATTGCATCTGGCTCGTTGAGCTCACGAGCAGCACGCGAGCTGACTCGAGCTGGCTCGTTATAGCTAACGAGCTAAACCCTTGGCGTAACTCGTTAGCATTTCTCAACGAGTCGAGCCGAGTCGAGCCAACCACAAGCCAAACGAGCTAGCGAGCCACGAGTATTTCGTCAGCCCTACCCACAGTCCCAATGCTGAAAAGGAAGAGAGAGCTTGGATGAAAAAAAAGACCTCCTTCGCCCCTCCCTCCTGTCCCCATCTGCACCGCGCCCCGCGTCGCGCCTGCCCTCCTCCCTCCCGTCGCTGCTCGGAGCTCCCACGCCCCTCCGTGTCGTCCCCATCCGTGTCGCGCCTCGACTTCACCCGTTGCAACGCACCGGCACAATTGCTAGTTATTTATAAAGCAAGTAGTATTTCCACTCAAAATTTTGTTCTGTTTGGCTATTTTACAGAAAACCCCTTGAGTGTTTATAAAATTAACCTGCAGTCTGCTGACTATTTTGCGAAAACCCCTTGAGTGTTTATAAAATTAACCCGATCCACTGCTATTTTGCACAAAACCCCTTGAGTGTTTATAAAATTAACCAGTAATCCTCCTGGCTATTTTGCAGCAAACCCCTTGAGTGTTTATAACATTAACTTGTAGTCTGCCTGGCTATTTTGCATAAACCCCTTGAGTGTTTATAAAATTAACCTGCAGTCTACCTGGCTATTTTGCAGAAAACCCCTTGAGTGTTTATAAAATTAACCCATAGTCCCAATGCTGAAAAGAAAGGGAGGGCTTGGATGGAAAAAAAGACCTGCGGCCCTCCCTCCCTGCGCCCCTCCTCCCGTCCCCATCCGCGCCACGCCACGTCCGTCCCTCCCGTCGCTGCTCGGAGCACCCGCGCCGCGCCTGCGTCCCTCCTTCTCATCCCTATCCGCGCCGCACCCCGACTTCACCCATTGCAACGCACGGGCACAGTTGCTAGTATGTATATATACGACTTTCCAGCATTGGGACTACGGATTAATTTTATAAACACTCAAGGGGTTTTCTGCAAAATAGCCAGGTGGACTGCAGGTTAATTTTATAAACACTCAAGGGGTTTTATGCAAAATAGCCAGGCAGACTGTGGGTTAATGTTATAAACACTCAAGGGGTTTTGTGCAAAATAGCCAGGAGTTTTATGCAAAATAGCCAGGTGGACTACGGGTTAATTTTATAAACACTCAAGGGATTTTCTGCAAAATAGTCAAGCAGACTGCAGGTTAATTTTATAAAAACACTCATGGGGTTTTGTGCAAAATAGCCAGGTGGACTGCGGGTTAATTTTATAAACACTCAAGGAGTTTTCTGCAAAATAGTCAGGCATACTGCAGTTTAATTTTTTAAACACTCAGGGGGTTTTCTGCAAAATATCCAGACAGTACTAGCATTTCAAAAAGGAATTTACAACTTATATATGATTGTTTGAGGAGATGTCTACCTTAGTATCACTACTACATAAATGTGCATAGAGGTCGGCATTATTGGTGCCAAAGATGCTAAAGCTAACACCTATAAACTTTTTTCACCCCACAGGCTGAAATCACAAAAAAAGGCACCTTTAAGAGACTATAGGTATCGGTTATATAGAGAAACCGACACCAGTATTATTATAGATGCCGGTTTTTTAAAAAAATGGCACCTGTAAAACTCAAGCTGAGCCGACCGTTGGTCTCGAGCGGATAAGGGGAGGATGACTTGGTCTCTCCCTGGTATCCTCTTTCTCTCGCACTCCCCCTCTCTCGTGCATGCTCCTCTCTCTCTCTTGGCTGGTGGTGTTAGCCTGATGGTGGCGACGATGCCGTCCCCTCCGCTAGATCCGACAGGAGGAGAGATGGTGATAGGTGCGACGCCCTTCCCTCCATCAGATCCGGCGGGAGGGGTGGTGGCACGTCCTCCCCGATGGCGGTGATGCCCTCCCCGACAACGACGGCCTCCCCGACATCGACCCACTATATGTTCTTGAGTGTTCTTAGTGTTTAGTGTTGATGTTTCTAGTGTTCTACCTGTTCTTGGATGTTCTTGAGTTTTGGATATTTTGGGATGCCTATTAATTCTATGAATTAAATATTCTATAAAATTGGGTAAAGGAGAGTTGTTTGATGCATCGTCTCGATTTTTATGCATCGAACTTTTTTGCATTTTTGGAACCTCAAAGATACCAGTTTCTAAACTGGCACATTTGAGGAGACTCAAAGATGCCTCTTGCTAGATGTCGGGTGGAAAATCTGGCATATATGGTCGGTTACTTTGGGGATATCACCCCAGGGTTGCCCACGAAGTGAAGTTAAGGTCAGCTGAAGTCGGACTGGTAGTCCTCGGGAGGAGCCCAGTTGGCCGACCTCTTCTTGGGGTTGGGAGCCTCGACCCCCCGATTGTCTCGACTCTGTGATCTACCTCGACTACGTGTAACATCCTGAAAATCGAAGGAACTAAAATCGAAATGTAAAAATCGGAACTTTCAAAAACCTTCGCTTGTTGCTTCTTCCTCGGGTTTGTTGCTTCTTATTTGCCAGCTCAGTTGCATAAATTTAGTCAGGATCAATTCCCTTTCGGTGTTTTTGGATGATTTGGAGTTTGTCGGAATGAAAAATGCGATAGTCTGTATTAGGGATTTTTTAAAAGAAGAAATCGGAGAAGTACGGATTTATGAAAATACGATTTGGGAATAATAGAATAGTAATTTTGGTTGGGGGAGGATCAATTAGGACACAAAATAAATAATAAAATATTTGGGAGTCGTACTCGAAATCCGGAAATTTTTTGGAAAATAAAGAGGTGAATTATGAAATTAGGAAAAAGGATTTAAATAAATAAATATGAAAAATAATGTGGGAAAATAAAAGTGGAGAAAAGTTGAAAATATTATATTAAAAATTATTTTTGAAATATAGGAATTTATTTTGGAATTTTTAGAAGAGAGGAAAAGTGAAATAGGAATTAAAAATCAAAAAAATTGGGAAAATGGAAAACAGCACTGTTCATATTGCGCGAGGTGTTCGACGCCGTACCGCGCCGTACCGCGCCCGCCGCGCGCGCGCGCGCGCCGCGCCGGCCGCCCGCGCCCGGCCCCCTCGCACCGCGCGCGCACGGCCTACCCCGCGCTCGCCGCGTCGGACCCGCCGCGCCTTGCGCCCGCGCCACCCGCGCCCGTACGGCCCGCCCGCGCCCGTACCGGCCCGCCCGCGCCTCGCGCCCTCGCGCCACTCGCTCGCCGCGCCGGACCCCCACGCCGCGCGCGCATCGTGCCCGGACCCCCCGCGCCGCGCCCGCCCGCCGCGTCGCGCCCGTCCGTACCCGGCCCGTTCCCGCGCCTCGCCGCGTGCCGCCACCGTGCGCGCCACGCCGGCCCCTTCCTTCTCCACGCCCGCGCCGTGCGCCTATAAAAGGGCGACGACCCCGCCTCCTTTTGCCGCACCGCCGCCTCCCTCTCTCCTTCGTTTACCCGAGCGCCAACGCCGTCGCCGCCGTGCGCCAAGCCCCCCGTGCCCCACCACACCTCCCCGAGATCCGCCGTCGCCGGTAAGCCCCGTCGCCGCCCTCTTTTCCCCATGCGCTCGCGCGCCACGCCTCTGTTTCGCGAACCTCGGTCGAGCACATTGAGTGCAATGAACAGTGGCGTTGGAAAAAGGAAAAAAAGAAAAATTTGGAAAAAATTTTAGAAAATTTGGAAAAATATTTTGGGAAGGTTTGAGAAAAATTTTGGGCAAAAATAAAGTATATTTTTGTATGTTTTCTCGGTGCGAAAATTTGGAAATCAAATCCAGACTTTCCCAAAATTCCGTTTTGCGTCGTTTTTGAATCCGAATTTCGTTTAGACCTTTCTCGCCATTTTAATATGTTTCTATTTTGTGCTCGGACCTTCAAAACATCTAGCACCAATCCCTCCGCGGATATTTTCAAATCCGTTTTCTCGAACAAATCGCGATCGTCGTCGTTTACGAAAACCCTAAGTCGTCGACCCGATGTATAAACTTGGAGTTTTCCCGGGGCGATCGTAGTACAAACTTAAGTAGGAATTTGGGCTTAGCGCTTGGAATTGTTTCTGAGACTTTTTCGGATCTTTTCAACCTTTTGGTGTTATCTGGGATTCTAATCAGAATCAATTGATTTTTCGCACGTACGGGTAGCACCTGAAGAGACCGGCATCGACCCCGTTGAAGACACCACCCCACAAGCGTGCGAACAAGGCAAGTCATCACACTCTTTGAACATATTGACCCTACTTTGCGAAATGATGTTGATTTCAATTGCAAATTGCACGCTTACGACGATATGTACCTATGCTTGAAATTCCCCGCCTTGATGTTGATTAACATTAGAATTATTCTTTGTAACCCTCGATGTGATATGACCGGAGGCTAACTTCGGTAAAAATGCTTAGCCCTGCGTATACTAGATCCCTGCATACTCATGATTTTACAAGAAAGCTTTGTGCTTGGGCAACTACCTTAGGGGAGGTAGTTGAAATGCGGCCTGTGGAGACATGAGCGCCACATGGCCATGAGAATGATGAACTAAGTTTGATGAAAATTTTACAAATGTTTTAGACTGGGGCGGCCGGATGATTTGGGTGGATTCCGGAAAAGGCAAGTGCCGACCCTGGTCAATTAAGGACCGAGCCATGAGATAGCCGGGAAACGAGCCAGTACAACCATACTTCTCGAATGGGTATAGACCTAGCTGACTAGATAGCCGAGCGGAGGCAGTATCCTTGCATAGATGGTTCTTTATGATGAGGTTTATGTGATGAGGATGAGGCTGCGGCCTTTGCTGTGAATGGTGGAATTAAATCGATATTAATTGAACTTAAAGATTGAGGAAGTTTTACCTTACCCCGGGTGCGCCAGAACTCCTCTCACTGCTAGAAAATGACGGCTAGAGTGCATGAGGTTTTAAGTTCATGGAGCGGGTACGCCAAAGTGAGGTTATCGAAAGGCTTTGCCGTGACCGTCTCATGTGTTGAGACGTAGGCTCATTCGTTGGCTGTCGCGAGTACGGGTAAAGTGTACATCCACCGCAAAGTGTGAATGAATCAATCTATTCGAATAGCCGTGCTCGCGGATATCGAGCATCGTGACAAGACTTTCGCTTGGCTAGGCTTTAAACTTAAAACTGCTGGGATGGGTTTTGCATGATGATTTCATTCGCTGGTGGATCAACTTCTCGAGATGCGAGAAGGGGTGGATTTCCCCCAGAAAATCATGACGAATCGGAGGCGGGAAGCCATCCTTGGAATCACGATGGATGGTAGACAGAACCGTCGCCGAATTAATGAACTATGGAATTAAAACTTGACTTGGCTAGTTGATAGGCTTGTGAAAAGGATTTATAAAAATTGGCTTTATGCAAAAGAGCCTCAGCCATTCCTTGGATAACCCTATCATATGCATCACTTCCGTGTTGACTTGCTGAGTACGGTTGGTACTCACCCTTGCTATACGCACAAACCTTCGGATGGTGGGAATGAAGAATCGGAGGATCCTTATGCTTACTACCGGGAGGGCGAAGGAACCGATGGCGCTTACTAGGTCTTAGCCCCAGTCGTTGCCTGTGGCGACTGACATGCCGCTGCCTCTATTCCGCTGCCATATCTAATTTCTGCTTTTGTGTTGTATCCGGACCATGAGGTCCTGTGTGTTGAACATTGCCTTCGGGCCTATTGTTGTAATAATGTCGTTGTAAGACTATTCGTGAATGCGCACCTGATTATTCAGTACTGTATTCGTGGGTACCAACTACTCGATCCAGGAAATGGTACTAAGAACACGAAAGATTCCCGTTCCAAAAACGAGGGTCCACGAGCCGGTATCGAGCCATGCGACCGTAGGATAAGACCAAATGGCGCCCTACCCCTGACTAGTTGGCTAAAGGGAAGTATCCCTCCGTAGGACCATTTGCAAACTATTATTTCTGAAAATACAAATATACCTTTTCTATAGTTGTATTTCCTTTTCTTTACCAAATGGTTTTGATGATAGCTCTCTCCCTCTAACCCTAAGTTGCCTTCAAAAGCGATGTCGAACCATGACGGAGCTCGGAGATCACCATCCCACGAGACGAGGGATTTGTGGCACGCCTTCGTGCTTGCTGTGGTGTTTAAGATATCCGAACCACCCACTTACCAAATCAAGAGGCATGGCTCCGAAGGATATCCAGCATGAGAGGCGGCCGTTTCCGTGGAAGCCCGCATGGGAAGTGAAACACCTTTCTGCTTTCACACCCGCTATCACCGAGATTTAGCGGAAGCAGCCATTCAAGATGCGGCCCGCGAAGCATTTCTTCGCCTTAATGCGATACACCGTGCTGAACTTACAGTGACAGAGTTCGTGCACCATCCCTATCGCGAGGAAGGCAACCCAGTTTGCACCGTGGAAGCCACCCCCTGCTGCTACAACCCTATGGTCACACGTCTATCACGCTGGGCGGAAACGGCGGATGACTGCTACGAAGAAGCCTTGCTTGAGATCAACGACCAGCAGCAACGCCTCAATGATCTGGTCGAGAGCCACCAGGGCTGTGGGGATCAGATCAACATGCTGCAGACTCAGCTGCAGGCCAACGGTGCCCAATATGAGCGCTCTCGGACCGCTACATGGCCCGTGGGGAAGCTCGGTAGAGCTGGAGGAGCAGCTCGGGAGGAGCAAGCAACAAGTCGACCACTGGAGGAGCAGTGCGCTCCCGCCCTGTCCATGCTACGGTACTTCCACCGGGATGTACCAACACCTCCGCTCCCGTGCCCGACCACTACTACCTTATGACTCCAGCATGCTTGGATACCTTTCAAGCCATGATGGAGCAAGCTTTATGTTGAGCACGAGTCGGCGCCGACGATAGACCCCACGCGCCACGTCCATGGGACCCACCTCGAACTCGAGCGTGCCATCCGAGCCTGGATCGGGAGAGGAGAACCCCATCCGGATCCACACCGACTCGAGTCCGAGGCGGAACCTATGGAGATCAAATGGGAGTCCAGCGACACCGATCCAATGGAGGAGGAAGCTCCCACTCGTCGCCCGACTCACACCGGAGGTCCCCTCACCCGCAAGACCGCTCGCAAGAGTACACGGCCACCGAGCAGAAGATTCGACATGACTCCGAGGCCACCACCTCCGAGCCATGGGGACTCGATTTGCTTCAGCAGAGGATCACCCCTTCCGCACTGGCTCCTGCGGATGGTTGGACGATTAGGCGGGAGGACCACCCCAGCTTGATCTCGCTCTGGACGGTTCGGCAGCAAGGACCACACTCTATCCCCCCTTAATAGTTAATGCAGTAGGACGATGTAGTTGTTGTATCATGGCATGAGGGACTGTGCATGTACAGTCCGTGTACCCCTTTGATGTAATATGATGGACCTAAGTATCGCTTTGTGGTATCCTAATTAATGAGCTTATTATTTTACCATGCTTGTTGGTTGAAGATCATTTAAAAACAACTTGAAGAAAAATCACCTAGGAACCATGACCTTAACAGGTCCGATCTCTTAATTCATCTATCTTCTTCAGATGGCGCATCGCCGCAGAGCCGCAGCCACCAACGAGAACCCACCGGAGCCCAACCCCTCCACTCTGGCGGAGGTTATGGCTTTACAAACCTAGCTGCTCCAAGCAATTGCCAACAACCAAGGGAGTCGAGGAGGATCAAGTTTAGGAGAGTTCATGCGAGCTAAGCCACCAACCTTCTCCACAGCCGAAGAACCCATGGATGCTGAGGATTGGTTGAGGGTGATCGAGAAAAAGCTAACTCTCGTCCAAGTTCGAGAAGCGAGATAGAGTTATCTTCGCCACTAGCCGCCTAGAGGGTCCCGCAAGTGACGGTGGGACACCTACAAGGAGACGCGAGCTGAAGATGCCGGAGAACCGACATGGGAAGAATTCACGGATGCGTTCCGTGAAAATTTCGATCACCATTGCAGTTATGAGGATGAAGAAAAATGAGTTCCGCAGGCTGCGCCAAGGAAACACCTCAGTACAAGAGTACCTGAACAAGTTTACCCAGCTTGCCCGCTACGCCACAAGCGACCTGGCAGACGAAGAAGAGAAGATGGATAAATTTATCGAGGGACTAAACGATGAGCTGAGAGTACCGATGATCGGACAAGACCACACCAGCTTCCAAAGCCTCATCAACAAGGTCGTACGGCTTGAACACGACCAAAAGATGGTAGAAAATAACAGCAAAAGGAGGCTTGCTATGGCCCGCCCATTTCAGGGAGCGCCACAACGTCCCAAGGGAGCCACCCCGTCTGGATGGAAGCCAAACATTCCAGCAGCCGGTCGTTCCCCCGCCCCCGACCATGTCAACAAGCCAGCTACACCTCAGTTTCGTACACCGACGCCAACCCTAGCCGCTCCAGGAAGGAGGAATGTGAACTGCTTCAATTGTGGAGAATTCGGGCACTACTCCAATAGCTGCCCCAAACCACGCAACACTCCTGTGCGCACCGGCGCCAATGCAACGGACGTCCGAGGAACCCCACCCCGCGCAGACGCGGTCTGCTCAGACCCCGCTACCCAACGAGGTTGTCACCGGGTTTCGACGTGGCCAAGTGAATCATGTGCGGGCTGAAGAAGCTCAGGAGGATCAGAGCGTGCTGATGGGTATGTTCTCTATCAACTCTACCCCAGTTAAAGTCTTATTTGATTCTGGAGCCTCGCATTCATTCATATCTTCCCAAGTAAGCAAACAACACCACCTACACCAAGTAGAACTTAAGAGAACTTTGTTGGTACACTCACCTGGGGGAAACATAACCGTACCCCATGCTTGCATCAATGTGCCCATACGGATTAGGGACGTGGTGTTTCTTTCAAACTTTATGGTGTTATCACCCCAAACCATTGATGTCATACTCGGGATGGATTGGTTGACCAAGAATAATGGGATCATAGACTGCAGTCGAAGGGAAGTCACGGTATCCACCCCATGGGGATCACCAATGAGCATAACTATGGACCAAAACCCGAAGCTATGCGAGCAAGCTGCGGGAGTATTCACCATGCTACCTCTAAGCGGGATGCCAGTAGTACAAGAATACCCGGACGTATTCCCCGAGGAATTGCCCGGAATGCCCCCGGATCGCGACATAGAGTTTATCATCGACCTAATGCTGGTACTGCCCCCATATCCAAGAGACCTTACCGAATGCCGGCCAACGAGTTAGAAGAACTCAAGAAGCAAATCCGAGAACTACAAGAGAAAGGATTTGTACGCCCGATTCTTCTCCCGGGAGCTCCAGTACTCTTCGTCAAGAAGAAGGATGGGAGTATGAGGATCTCGTGTGGACTACCGATCGTTAAATGAAGTGACTATCAAAAACAAATACCCACTACCTCGAATCGATGACCTATTCGATCAACTTAAGGGTGCGCAAGTGTTCTCAAAGATTGATCTTCGGTCGGGATATCATCGTTGAAAATTAGAGCCGGATATATTCCTAAACGGCGTTCTCTACACGTTACGGCTTATACGAGTTCACAGTAATGTCCTTTGGATTGACCAATGCTCCGGCATATTTTATGAATCGATGAACAAGGTATTCATGGAATACCGGACAAATTCGTGGTGGTATTTATCGACGATATACTTATCTACTCCAAGAACGATGAGGAGCATGCGAAGCATCTACTACTGTCTTGGAGAAACTACGAGAGCACCTGTATGCAAAATTTAGCAAATGCGAGTTCGGCTCAAGGAAGTCGCTTTTCTTGGCCACGTGGTTTCAGCCGAGGAGTAGCGTAGACCCGCCAAGGTCGAAGCGTCACGGAATGGAAGGCACCCAAGTCGTGACGGAAGTTCGGAGTTTCTTGGGCTTGGCCGGGTATTACCGAAGGTTCATCGAAGGGTTTTCCACCGTAGCCCGACTTATGACTCAACTTCGAAGAAGGAAAAGAAGTTTGAATGGAACGAGAAGTGTCAAGAAGCCTCGACCAACTAAAAGAAAAGTTAACCACCGCCCCAATCTTAACTTTACGACAACGGAAGGATTTCGTGATGTACGTGATGCGTCTCGGCAAGGACTAGGAGGCGTGTTAATGCGGGATGGGAAGGTCGTAGCATATGCCTCGCGACGAGTTATGACCCCACGAGGAGAATTATCCCACACACGACCGGAATTAGCCGCGGTTGTTCACGCATTGAAGATCCGGAGACACTACCGATCGGGAACCACCGTGATGTGTATACTGATCACAAGAGCTTGAGATACTTCTTTACTCAGCCCGATCTCAACCTACGACAGAGACGATGGTTGGAATTGATCAAAGATTATGATCTAGGAATCCATTACCATCCCGGCAAGGCAAATGTGGTGGCCGATGCGTTAAGCCGCAAAGCCCAATGCAACCATATGGGATTGAAAGGTATGGCCAGTGAGCTCCAAGAAGAAATGGCTCGACTTAATCTGCACCTGATTCCACATGGAGAAGCAAACTCGCTGGAAATACAACCCCTTCTGAGGACTCAAATAGAAGAAGCCCAAAAGGAAAATGAGGAAACCCAGGAAATCAAAGAACGCATGGCCGTTGGACGCGCTAAGGAATTTTCGATAGACGACAAGGGAATCCTGTGGTACAAGAAAAGAATCTGCGTGCCTGAACAAGGTGGTTTGAGAGGGTTGATCTTAAAAGAAGCACACGAATCGGCATATTCGTTACATCCAGGAAACACGAAAATATACCAGGATTTGAAGGGAGAATACTGGTGGCCCAATATGAAGAGAGATGTAGCCGAATACGTAGCTGTATGCGATGTATGCCAAAGGGTGAAAGCTGAGCATCAACGACCAGCAGGCTTACTACAGCCGCTCAAGATTCCCGAATGGAAATGGGACGAGATAGGCATGGATTTCATAGTGGGACTACCCAAAACTGCGACTGGTTACGATTTCATTTGGGTAATAGTAGACCGGCTCACCAAGACCGCCAGATTTATTCCTGTAGAGACTAACTACAACAGTGCCAAGCTAGCGGAACTATACATGAGTAGGATTGTATGCCTCCATGGTGTACCAAAAAGAATTATATCGGATCGTGGTACCCAATTCACGTCTCATTTTTGAAGTAAAGTTCACGAGGCACTCGGAAGTCACCTTGCCTTCAGTACCGCTTACCACCCACAGACCGATGGGCAGACTGAAAGGACCAATCAAGTACTAGAAGATATGCTGAGAGCCTGTGCGTTGGATTTCACCAAGGATTGGGAGAAATGTTTACCGTACACCGAGTTCTCCTACAACAATAGCTATCAAGCCAGTCTGAAGATGTCGCCAAACAAAGCCCTATTTGGTCGCCGATGCCGAACCCCATTAATGTGGTCAGAAACCGGTGAACGAGCCGTATTCGGGCCTGACATAATCAAAGAGGCCGAGGAAAAGGTTCGCCTGATCCGGGACCGATTACAAGCTGCCCAATCACGACAAAAGAGCTACGCGGATACCCGACGAAGAGAATTAGAATTTAAAGAAGGTGACTATGTGTATCTAAAGGTCTCACCACTACGGGGAACTCAGAGGTTCAAGGTCAAAGGGAAACTCGCGCCAAGATACGTGGGCCCATTCTTAATAAACGCTAGAAGAGGAGAAGTGGCCTACCCAGTGGAGCTGCCCGAGAACCTCTCCGATGTCCACCCGTATTCCACGTGTCGCAGCTTGAAGAAATGTCTCGGGTGCCGAAGAGCAAACTCCTTTGGAAACCATCCATGTCCATAGTGATCTTACCTACCGGAGCATCCAGTCAAGATCTTGGACGAGGCGAAAAGAAGACACGGACCAAGTCATGGCGCATGTACAAAGTACAATGGAGCAACCACACCTGAAGAGGAGGCTACCGGGAGAGCGAGGATTTCCGAAGATGGAATACCCACACCTACTCGCAGCGGTAAGAAATCTCGGGGACGAGATTTATTGTTAGGGGTAGGTTTGTAACATCCGAAAATTGAAGGAACCGAAATCGGAATGTAAAAATCGGAACTTTCAAAAACCTTCGCTTGTTTCTTCTTCCTCGGGTTTGTTGCTTCTTATTTGCCGACTTAGTTGCATAAATTTAGTCGGGATCAATTCCCTTTCGGTGTTTTTGGATGATTTGGAGTTTGTCGAATGAAAAATGTGATAGTCCGTATTAAGGATTTTTAAAGAAGAAATCGAAGAAGTACGGATTTATGAAAATACGATTTGGGAATAATAGAATAGTAATTGTGGTTGGGGAGGATAAATTAGGACACAAAATAAATAATAAAATATTTGAGAGTCGTACTCGAAATTCGAGAAAATTTTGGAAAATAAAGAGGTGAATTATGAAATTAGGCAAAAGGGATTTAAATAAATAAATATGAAAAATAATGTGGGAAAATAAAAGTGGAGAAAAGTTGAAAATATTATATTAAAAATTATTTTTGAAATATAGGAATTTATTTTGGAATTTTTAGAAGAGAGGAAAAGTGAATTTTTAGACCGATGGAAAACAAGACTGTTCATATTGCGCCAGTGTTCGACGCCGTACCGCGCCGTACGCGCCGCCCGCGCCCGCCCGCCTCGCACCGCGCGCGCGCCCGGCCCCTACCCGCGCGCGCCACGCTGCCGCTGCGCTCGCCCGCGCGGACCCCGCCGCGCCTTGCGCCCGCGCTCGCCGCGCCCGTGCACGCCCGCTCGCGCCTCGCGCCTCGCTGCCACGTGCTCACCGCGCCGGACCCCACTCCGCGCGCGCATCGTGCCCGGACCCCGCCGCGCCGCGCGCTCGCCGCCGCGTCGCGCCGCCCCGTACCGGCCCGTCCCGCGCCTCGCCGCGTGTCGCCACCGTGCGCACCACGCCGCCCCTTCCTTCTCCACGCCGCGCGGCTGCCTATAAAAGGACGACGACCCCGTCCCTTTTGCCGCCGCCGCCGCCGCCTCTCTCCTCCGTTTACCCGAGCGCCAACGCCGTCGCCATGCGCCAAGCCCCCGTGCCCCACCACACCTCCCCGAGATCCACCGTCGCCGAAGCCCCGCTGCCGCCCTCTTTTCCCCATGCGCTCGCGCGCCGCCGCCTCTGTTTGGCCGAACCTCGGTCGAGCACATTGAGTGCAATGAACAGTGGCGCTGGAAAAAGGAAAAAAAATAAAATAGGAAAAATTTTAGAAAATTTGGAAAAATATTTTGGGAAGGTTTGAGTAAAATTTTGGGCAAAAATAAAGTATATTTTTGTATGTTTTCTCGGTGCGAAAATTTGGAAATCAAATCCGGCCTTTCCCGAAATTCCGTTTTGCGTCGTTTTTGAATCCGAATTTCGTTTAGACCTTTCTCGCCATTGTAATATGTTTCTATTTTGTGCTCGGACCTTCAAAACCTCTAGCACCAATCCCTCCGCGGATATTTTGAAATCTGTTTTCTCGAACAAATCGCGATCGTCGTTTTACGAAAACCCTAAGTCGTCGACCCGATGTCTAAACTTGGAGTTTTCCCGGGGCGATCGTAGTACAAACTTGAGTAGGAATTTGGGCTTAGCGCTTGAAATTGTTTCTAAGACTTTTTCGGATCTTTTCAACCTTTTGGTGCTATCTGGGATTCTAATCAGAATCAATTGATTTTTCGCACGTACGGGTAGCACCTGAAGAGACCGGCATCGACCCCGTTGAAGACACCACCCCACAAGCGTGCGAGCAAGGCAAGTCATCACACTCTTTGAACATATTGACCCTACTTTGCGAAATGATGTTGATTTCAATTGCAAATTGCACGCTTACACATATATGTACCTATGCTTGAAATTCCCTGCCTTGATGTTGATTACCATTAGAATTATTCTTTGTAACCCTCGATGTGATATGACCGGAGGCTAACTTCGGTAAAAATGCTTAGCCCGCGTATACTAGATCCCTGCATACTCATGATTTTACAAGAAAGCTTTGTGCTTGGGCAACTACCTTAGGGGAGGTAGTTGAAATGCGGCCTGTAGAGACATGAGCGCCACATGGCCATGAGAATGATGAACTAAGTTTGATGAAAATTTTACAAATGTTTTAGCTGGGGCGGCGGATGATTTGGGTGGATTCCGGAAAAGGCAAGTGCCGACCTGGTCAAGTAAGGACCGAGCCATGAGATAGCCGGAAACGAGCGCACAACCGTACTTCTCGAATGGGTATAGACCTAGCGACTAGATAGCCGAGCGGAGGCGTATCCTTGCATAGATGGTTCTTTATGATGAGGTTTATGTGATGAGGATGAGGCTGCGGCCTTTGCTGTGAATGGTGGAATTAAATCGATATTAATTGAACTTAAAGATTGAGGAAGTTTTACCTTACCCCGGGTGCGCCAGAACTCCTCTCACTCCTAGAAAATGACGGCTAGAGTGCATGAGGGTTTAAGTTCATGGAGCGGGTACTGCCAAAGTGAGGTTATCGAAAGGCTTTGCCGTGACCGTCTCATGTGTTGAGACGTAGGCTCATTCGTTGGGCTGTCGCGGAGTACGGGTAAAGTGTACATCCACTGCAGTGTGAATGAATCAATCTATTCGAATAGCCGTGCTCGCGGATATCAAGCATCGTGACAAGACTTTCGCTTGGCTAGGCTTTAAACTTAAAACTGCTGGGATAGGTTTTGCATGATGATTTCATTCGCTGGTGGATCAACTTCTCGAGATGCGAGAAAGGGTGGATTTCCCCCAGAAAATCATGACGAATCGGAGGCGGGAAGTCATCCTTGGAATCACGATGGATGGTAGACAGAACCGTCGCCAAATTAATGAACTATGGAACTAAAACTTGACTTGGCTAGTTGATAGGCTTGTGAAAAGGATTTATAAAAATTGGCTTTACGCAAAAGAGCCTCAGCCATTCCTTGGATAACCCTATCATATGCATCACTTCCGTGTTGACTTGCTGAGTACGGTTGGTACTCACCCTTGCTATACGCACAAACCTTCAGATGGTGGGAATGAAGAATCAGAGGATCCTTACGCTTACTACCTGGAGGGCGAAGGAACTGATGGCACTTACTAGGTCTTAGCCCCGGTCGTTGCCTGTGGCGACTGACATGCCGTTGCCTCTATTCCGCTGCCATATCTAATTTCTGCTTTTGTGTTGTATCCGGACCATGAGGTCCTGTGTGTTGAACATTGCCTTCGGGCCTATTGTTGTAATAATGTCGTTGTAAGACTATTTGTGCATGCGCATCTGATTATTCAGTACTGTATTCGTGGGTACCAACTACTCGATCCAGGGAAATGGTACTAAGAACACGAAAGATTCTCGTTCCAAAAACGGGGGTCCACACTACGGCTCCTCAACCCGACCTCCGATCCCCTCGGGCTAGGAGGCTTGCATCGTAAAGATCACGGAAAAAATAAGGAGGGTACAACCCGACATAAGATGACGTCACTCGACAAGACTGCGCATAAGGTATCTACGGAGGGCGGATCCCAAGGCAAGGTGGAGCATGTAATACCCACGAAGCGCAGAACCCGGGAGATCTCTACGTACTTTTTAGCTATTGTTTGTACTTGCTTTTTAGCGTTTAGTCTTAGCTTTTTTGGCTTCCAAGTTCGTTTGTAACTGCCCCCTTGACATATAATAAAAGGGAGGGCAGGACCACGGGGAGGGGGATTGATTCTTTGAGAGCTAGGTCTAATATCTATAACCCCAAGAACTCACATCCCTTGTACTCGGTTTCATAAAACACCCCAACAAAGAACACAGGACGTAGTCTTGTTATCCTCCGGGAGGGCCAAACCTGTGTAAAAATCTCTGTGGCTGATGCTCTTTCTTGAGTCGACCGTCGCCCTTTTTTTAACGATTTTCGATCTCTTTCACCTTCTTGATAGTTTTCTTGGAGGACTGCTAACCCATCCGTCGACAGTTACTAAATAGCACCTTTTCCTTTTTCTATAATGATGTATACCGTTTTTAATCAAAATTAATACAAATATTTGTAAATCTTGTGTAAATGCATGCTGCATGCATGCATGTGATCGCATGGTTGCCTACTTTTCTCGAGCCTGCGCAAAAGTGCTCCAGACTTTTCAAAGAGACCAATAAGAATATAATGCCCACTTGCGACATGGACTACTATACCATCCTTTAATAAGTTTTATCTTTTACTAAAATACCCATATTTATTTGAATAGATTTTATTCATTTGATTCATACAAATATTAGACTATTATATAATATTAAAAAATATTATAAACTAATTTATAAAACGTGTAAAAATAGTGATATTGGGCTGGTGGCAGACCTGCCATACTGTGTATAGGTACTGCTCTTATCAACAATGTAGTAGAACAATTAATATAATATAAATGAGTAATTGTATTGTCACCGATCGGAAGGAGCAGGGTTTACGATTTTGCGAAGGCCTAACGTACCGTCTGTAGCGTGGTTTTCGTGCGAAAACCATGAAAACCGTGCCCAAATGAATAGCGACGAAATTTAAATTTGAATCAAATTCAAATCGATATCATGCCATGATTTTCACTCAAACTGTATCACATACCACAATTTTCGCGCGGTTTAGAATGAAATTTATTTTTGTGATGTGTTAAAAATTTTAAAAAAAATACTAAAATTACTGATAAATATATTTTTGTGATAAAATATTTTTTTAATTTTTAAATTTATATAAAAATATTCAAATGAAACTGCGGAAATATCGTTTCGCATCCGAGCGAGGAGTAGGATTTTGCATCGTCAAGTCGCTGTTGTACGTACTTGTGATTTGGGTATGCATGCGCATATTTATATGCTGACAGAGATGGTACTGGAGAAGTATTCTCTTGGGCTGAAGAATCATTTCTCGGAGACCAAACGATGATGAACAAGCAGGACCGTAAACAACAAAGACAACGGAGGTGTGTTAGATATTTGGTTTTAGAGTGTGGATGTGCTTTAGACAAAGGCAATAGTTGAGAGAGTTTAAATGGACTTATTCTTTTTTCTATGATTATAAATAATTCTTTTCTTACTAACACAGTTGGCAGCCTAGTATACCCTGTAGGCTAGAGAACTGTCAGAAAATGCATTATACCATCAGAAATTTTTTCTAGGGACCGACAAGAATCGCCGATAGGAAAATGACCACGGAGAAATTCAACTTCATGTAGGTTTCTCTAAAAAAATAATCTATATGATATTTTTTCAGGGGAACATATATAGAAAAATCCATTTGGTGTAAAGGTTTGTAAATTTCCATTTAAATTTCCCTGCAGTTCTCCCACAGGCTCGCTTCCAAATATGATAGTAGTAATTTCTCTACACGATTTCTATCTCTCTTATATATGTAAATATATGTTTCTATCAATCCTCTTCCAAGTAGCTATATAATCAATTACTTTCAATCCTATAAAATGTATGTATTAGAAAAAATATAAGGCGAGTATTGAAATTTACAATATAATTGCATTATTAACATAGATAACTTATACTACCTAATAAGTTTTGGATTAGACATGGTTATTAAAAATAGATAGAATTAAATGATACAAGATTGTGATTGGATGAGAAGTGAAGATAAGGAAAAAAATTGAATCATGAAGTGTTGTGATTGGTTGAAGAGCAAAAATTGGTGAAAAAGTTGTTATATTAGTATCAGAAGTTTGTTATATTTTGGAAAGGATGTAGTATAAAAATGATTTGACTATTCTTTTTAGGTGACTTTGTAAATATATTTGCTCCTCATATAGAATGGTCATTTCAACCAAAAAAAGCAACCGCGACTCATACTTGGAGAGTGTTTGGTTGTCAGCCACATTTTATCATATTTTGCCATTTATAGGTATGACTATATGTTTGGTTATATATACAGTTATGACAAGATTCTTTTTTCAACAAGTTGGGTCCCACATGTCATTGACTTAGAAAAGCATGGCAAGATTCCCATAAGCTTGTTAAGGTGTAGCCAATCGCCTCAAGTTAGACAAATCTGACAATATTTGTTGATAAATGGTGATAAAATATGGTTAGGAAGCAAACACATCCTTCATATGCATTTCCTCAAATTTCATTTTACTCAGGGAAAATGGTCTAAATGCCAAATCAATCAATTAATTCACAAATTGTTGGATGCAATATTGTTCGTAATATTGTTCATACTCCTTTTATTGTAAATATACAAACCTATTATATATATATATATCATAATACTATTAATCTCGACGTATTCATTCATATTAGTTCTTGTTTATTTGTTATTTTGTAACGGAAGTATACACATTTGCTAGATTGTCATACATGTCATGTGCCAGCCAGCAAGTCTGACAAGGAAAAAGGGACTTGTAGTGTCAACATCAATTGAGGACCACTCCAAATTGTCATACATGTCATGTGCCAGCCAGCATGTCGTCTGACAAAAAAATGGGACATGTAGTGTCAACATCAATCGAGGACCACTCCAAACATTCAGCAACAAAAACGATTTTTCTATTAAAAAACTCATATAATTAACAGACAAATAATAAGATCATGCTCAAAAAGTTGACCTATATTTTTTATACAACTCCTTAAAAGACCTATATGCAAAAATCAATTTTCATATATGAGCCTCTTAACAAGCCCGCATTCAAAAATACCTCTCTCTTTTCACTCTATTTTTTCCTCCCCTCCTCCCTCTCACACTAAATCCAACCCACTCCCCCACATCCGTCTCCTCCTCCCCCATCCCTTTTCTCTTCCCCACCCATTTTCCCACTCCCCTCCCGACGACCCTCTCCCCATTCATCTTTCGTCTCCTCCTTCCCGACGGTGGGCATCGAGTAAGGGCAGCGGGCAATGGCGGCGGCGGTCGTGGTTGACGGCAACGGTGGCAGGTGCAGGTTCCAATGGTGGCCGCGGGCAAGAGCTCGGACGACAGGCACGGGTTTCGGCAGCGATGGCGCAGATATGTCCTATGCACTGAAGGAATACGCATAGGCTACGATAGCATAAAATCAAAAATTTTCTACCACGCACTTCAGAAAAGTATGTGAGTAAGAGACTATAGAATGTTATCAATTGACGCGCAGTGCAGCGAAAAACTATGTTGGAGAAGTTGGTCCAACGTACGCACGTCAAGGAGGTTGCGGAAGTAGCCAATCACCACGATCTGATCGTTCGACCGCCTCGCCGACCACGAGCTGATTGCCCAACCACCTCACTGACCAAGATCCGATCTCTCAACCACATCGTCGACCATGATACGATCTCTGGACCACCTCACCGACCACAATCCAATCTCCCAACCACCTCACCGACCTACACCACAATGTAGCAGTGCCTCTACCAGTATCCACACATCTAGAGGTGGAACGTCGATCGCCTGTATGCTAGCACTCGGCACGCGGCTAGGGTTTGGCTAGGAGATGGCGGCTAGGGTTTGCTCGTGGCAGATCTTGATTCGCGGCTAACGTGAATTGATTGTCATTGATCTTCACCCCTTGCCCCTCTATTTATAGAGTTAACCGACTGGGCCTAGAGGGCCCATCGGGACTCTATATCTAATTGGATCCCTATCCGAACTGAGTCTTATCTGAGTCAAACTCAAATATATGTTCCAACCCATTAAGTGTGTGACCCTGTAGGTTCATGTATACTTAGTTATGACCTGAGAATACTTCTCAGCCGACCTGTCAATAGCGGCCCCTAGCAGAGCGTATTAACACCAAAGTATACATAAATATCATATCAACTGAACGTGTAATGTGTGCACAAATTTCTTTGCTTGACAATATCAATTAAGCTATAGGAAAGACACATGTCATCCTATCAATAGCTTAATCATTCACTTATCTCGTATTGGATTATATATCTATTGATTAACTCCTTAATCAACTCGGCATGGCCATGCACTTTCATAATCCATTACATCGAGGGCTGTTAACAACCAAATTCAGTAGCCAAATCCCTGAGTTCAAGGTCAAGATTGAAGCGGAATTGGATCGAAAGTGTGATCTGCAGAGAAACAGAGGCCGTATTGGCTAGGACCAAATCGGCTAGGAAACCAGTCGGCTAAGGTCGAATCGGATAAGGATAGCCAATAGCCGATTCCGATTCGAAGATGAAGATGGAACCGATCCTGATAAGGAAGCTTGAAGATAAATGTTAGATTTGGTTCCCAAATGTTTGTTACAGATATTGCCATATGTGGATAGAGTTCTGTAACAACAATTATATCTGTATATTAGGAAGTTATATAGATTTTTCTTTTGTAATACAGCATGGGGATGCGTCCCGAGATATTGTCATACTGTAAATAGTAGATAAGGTAGAAACCGTGTCTTAGACAACTATTGTTATGCCTGGGTATAAATAAGACCCGAGGGCTCTTTGTAAAAAAACCAACACACAATCAATCAATTTTGGCGTATCGCCACCCTTTTTCATTTTAGATGAGTTCTTGCTCTTGCTCGGGTTGCATCGGTTCTGATCTCCGAACAAGGTAATTATTTGTCATTAGTGGTTTGTATCATACGGATTAGTGCTTTCATCGTCATGATACTCTAGTTCTGATGGTATGAACTGCGCAATTTATCATACACGGCCTATAATCTAGAGCAATTTCTAGATCTGTCCTACAATCGGCTGGTTTCTCTCTGAAGACCGTAGCCGATAAGGATAGATCTAGGGGTTGAATTGGATTATATGTCATGTCTACCGTCTCGAGGGGTTCACATTGACTCATACAGATCTGACATTTCTTTTTTACTTAATGCTGCATCTAATCGACCTATTAAGTCGCTCTTATAACTATTAAGATTTGTTTAGTTTAATGTTTACCATTAGAGCGTATGGAGTTTCAGACCTTATCTTTTAGTTATCTTTAGTTTTAATTGCTATTAGATATATTAAAACCGCTTTTATATTAAGATCTTAATCTATCTAAGTGTCCTAAGCCAGTATCAATCTGTCACGCCATGCTAACAGCCGATTGATCTAGGTTTAGCACATTTAGATCAGATTAATATCTTTTTATAAAACGTATCAGAGTATTAGCTGATTCACATTAGATCTGCAGTATCGGCTAAGTTATCAACGTAGATAATTATTACCCTAATGCGCTTTTAGCCTAAGTGATTTATATTGTCTCGGCATAGCCGATCTATCCCAATCACTTAGTTTAAGTGCGCTTCGGGATAGCAACAGTGTGTAAATTGATGTCTTCAGCCGATCTGACAGGATCTAATTTCAGCTTAATGCCTACTTCTTGTTTCTTGTTGGTTACAGGATCAAACCAATTGGCACGTCCTCAATTCACCAGAGACGACCAATTTGGACCTGAACTAGAGTAAAGCTAATCTTTCAGGTCAGTGTGTGGGAATCAAATTTCTCATCAACAGGGGCTCAGAGATATCTCTCCTATAGGAGGGACAAATTTCATCTTGATCATTTATATCTCACTACATGTTTTATAGCAAACCCGAAGACTACTTTTACAACTATCCAGTTATGATGTAGCGTTTGATAGTCCCTAAGTAAGCCATTACACATGTTGAAATCTATGATGATCTCAGATCTAAGGACTTTGCACTAACACTACTTGAGACCAACTAATGACACATTAAAATCCCTGTAGTGTCTCAAGGTGGGTCTATCCAACAACATGTTCTCTAACACATATTCATGTTATTGATTTGGTACCTCCCTACCATGATACATGAGACATGATCATCAATCAATACACATGCTGATCTTAGAATCATATTCGTTCCACACATATGAAATATGATCAGGGATCATTTAGAAATAAATTCATATCACATAAATAGTCTCATGAATAAGTCACATACTTATTGATCAATACAAATTATCTATTTCATAGAGCAGAATAACACTTTATTAATTAATATATAAATATTGACTGTGATATCTAACATATCCATATTGTCTCTAGGGCATATCACTAACATGCGCATGCAGATCCACTGTCACTGGTGACGGGAGGGGTGGACCCGGTGCGTCCTCCCCCTCCCGCGTGGATCCCGCCGCCTCTCTGCCTCCCACGCACGTGAATCCGCTGTCGATGGCGACGGGAGAGGGATCCGGCGTCTCCTCCTCCTGCGTGGATCCGACGACAGCGGTGACGGGAGGGGCAGATCGGGCGCCCCCTCCCCCTCTCATGTGGATCCGACCACCTCTCCTCCTCCAACATGTGCAGATTTGTCGGCGATGACGACTGGAGAGGCAACGACGATGACGGTGGACGACTAGGCTTTCGGGTTTTGATTTTCGAAATTTTTATTTTTTTATTGATTTTTTATTTTCGTGTGCAGACGGCTTAAGCGTCCGTATGCGAAAATTCGATTTTCGCGTGTGGGTGCGCCATCCACATCATAAAAATTGCTATTTTCACAGATTTTTTTGGACAGACGGTTGGCCTAACCATATGAAAATAATAAGTTTTGATCACATGTAAAAATGTTTTTATGTGAAGTTAGGTACGTTGCGTTTGTGATCCTAGTTTGCTTTGGTTATTTTACCGCATCCAAAATTAAAAATATTATTAACATATAACTAATTAAGTATAAGTTGTTATAAACTTAAAAATAAATTATTTTATTTTTAAAAGGTTTCTATAGAAAATGTCTTATATAAGAAACATAACGCTCATTAGTTTGGTGATGAATTTCTAAGGCAGCCTTAATTTGTCATGAGCGCATGCACGGTTGGTAGCGACAAAGCTAGCTACTTAGTAATTTTAGTTGCTACCTTTTGGTTCGTTGTCGCATTAGCAGAAAAAAAGGCGAAGAATCCAGCATGAAGCAGGTCGCGTCCGTGGCATACACGATCGAAAGGCCAAATGAAAACCAAGTCGATCTCCGCGATCATCTGGGGTGAAAGATATGTGTGCTCCCCTTTTGTCGGCATTAACTTGACTTTCGTTTCTGGTTTTCCATCATCTCTCTCTGTTCTTTGTCCTACCTAACACCATGCCAACGCTTGTCATCATCCCAAGCTATGAAAAATTATTATCATGATTAATATTTAATATTTGTGATCAACGGTTAGCTTTCACTGTTAACGAAATCGTCTTTTGTCCTGGTTTATAACTTTCATGTTTCAAACCGAAACAATAAAAACGAGACTAAAGATATCCATTTTTAAGTCCCGATTGAAATAACCAGACTAAAGATCCATTTTTAATTTTGATTGGTAACACCAGCCGAGACTAAAAATAGACGTCATGTGGCTGGCTATCTTTCATCCCAGTTTTTTTCATTGAATTTTTTCTGCTTGCATATTGTTTTTTCAATGCCACAGATCAAATACATCTAAAAATCACAAATCAAATCCAACAAAAAATCACATATCAAATACAACATCATCACATATCACATATCAAAATCAACATCATCAAATACAACGGCATCATTAACAATCACATATCAAATACAATGATAAAATCATCCACAAATTCACAGAAAAACATCTAAAAAGTCTTAAAAAATCAGCCGTGCGTCGCCGCCTGCTACCACCTACCGCTGCCCTCTGCCCACTGCCGCCACCCATTGCTGACCCACTGCCGCCACCCGCTGCCGATGCTCTCCCCGCCGACGGAGAGAGGAAGGGGAGGAGGAGGTCGAGGAGGAGGACGAAGCCATCCTCTGCCAGCCGCCCGCTGCCCTGTTGCCGCCGCCTGCTCTCGTTGCCGTGCTGCCGCGGCTCTTGCGACGTGTTGTTGTGCGCCCGCTGCCCGATCCGCTCGATATGAGGCGGGAAGGAGAGGAGGCCGGGGAGAGGAGGCCGACGGGGAAGGGAGGAGGCCGGGAGGAGGAGGCTGACGGGGAAGGGGAGGAGGCAGGGGGAGGAGGCCGACGGGGAAGGAGAGGAGGCGGGGGGAGGAGGCCCGTGGGAAAGGGAGGAGCCGGGAGGGATGGAGGCTGATGGGAAAGGAGAGGAGGCAGGATGAGGAGGCCGGAGCCCGATCTGGATCTGGAGCCGGGGGAAAGGGGAGGAGGCGGGGGAGGTGGCCGACGGGGAAGGAGAGAAGGCAGGGGATGGAGGCCGACGGGGAAGGGAAGGAGCCGGGGGGAGGCATGCCGCCGTCGCTCAAGAGATCGTGGCGGAGAGGGCAATAGAGATTGGAGAGGGCGAGAGAGATCTGGAGAGGGCGAGGTTGCAGAGAGATCTGTAGATGGAAAGAGATTTTCGCGAGCTGAAATTTTTAAGTGCGGTGGGGGCTGCGTCGTGTGTGTGTGGACAAATGACTTGGACACTTTTTTTAACCGGGAAAAAAACTATCTTACTAAAAATAGAGGGGGACCTAACATTTTTTTAACTGGGACTAAAAGATCAAAAAGTACCGCTGAGCTTTTGAACCGGGACTAAAGATATTTTTTTGTCTCGGTTTCAATACCGGGACTATTGTGGATTTCACCAGATGGATCAAAGATCACTTCTCCAGTAGTGTTTGTAAATACTTTATTTAATAAAATTGGTTTGATAATATTTATGAGGGTTGATATGAGTGTGTATAACTAATGTGGGTCACGTTATGATATCTGTGTCTAGAAACGGTTATTTTGTCTGATTCTGGGCATGTGACTTGATGTTAGCCTTGGTTAACAGTGAGGAGCAGAGGTTTGATACAGTCGAGAGACCATGTGAGAAGTTGAGTCATAATTCTTGGAAATTAACTTTAATCAACGATAGAATCGAGATTAGATTCAGAGAGCAATTGAGGTTCAGACGATCCAGTATATTAGGTGACGAGGTTAAATACAAGATAGTATACAAACACCGTGGTAAAGATATTCACAGCGGGCTTTATGAGATGCGCTTGCAAGTGTCGGTGTTAGCGAAGAAAATTGAAAGAAAAATTGGTGGAAGAAAAGCTGCTATAGTAGTCGAGGTACTGTAGCAGGATGCATGTACAATGCTGTACATGTGGGATGCTTGGCTGGCAGAGGCAACTCAGGCAAGCAGCAACAGCTGGCTCGGCTCGGTTGGATGGCTGGCCGAGCAGGCTGAGGCCCGAGGCAACGACGAGCCCGACTTGGGTGGACGGCTGGAGTTAACAGCGATTTTGGAATAAATAGGAAGTTATAATTTGAAAATTATAATTTGATTTAGAAATTGAGAGATTATGTTCTATTGAAAATAGAAGTTCTACAACTATTTTGAATAGAAGGTTTTGGATTGAGACCTCTCGATATCGATTTTATGAGAGGGAAGTCTATGTTAAAGTTAGACTTTCAAGTTTAGTTAAATTTTAAGAGAGAAGTGTTATTGTTGTAATTTGTAAACACGAATTGAAATAATACTTTTAAAAGTCTTTTAATTTGTGTTTGTTCGGGTTTGGCGATGACGATAGGCGACAACATTAAGTGATGAGCTGCCAGACCGTCCGGTTTATACCGGTTAGACCGACGGTAAAGGTGCAGACAGACCGACGTAAGACCTACGGTTAGACCCGTCTCCGTTTGAGAGTAACTTTTATTTTCATTAAAAACTTTCGGTTTTTGGTGTTTCTATCGTTCATCCGCTATGGTAAGCTTAGCTCTTGATATTCGGTGCGACACAAGTCAGTTGCAACCTATATAGATCGGCGCCAGCACCGTTACCGAGCCACTTCACAATCATCCAGTGCCATGTTGTCATCCCTCTGGTGAAGGCTTCCCCTCACTTCTCCCTTAATTTCCTGCCGCCACCATAGATGGCCGCCATGGCTGCACCCTATCCCAGCCACCTATTTCTTAGACGCAAAATAGGATAGTAGTGTATGATTAATTAAGTCTTGATTCTTTTTAAATATATATGGAAAATTTATGTAAAATATATACCTTTGCTTAGTAGGTTATGTCACCTCACCACAAGAACGATAAAATCTGATCCAACACCAACCCATCCCTCCACCATTTTGTTGCCCATTAATCCTACTACTTATCCATAGCGTCCATAGCGAGCTCTCTTTCATTTTACCCCTTTTAAATATCACGATTAATTGACGATGTGTGAAAAATAAATAGAAAGGGCGAAGAATGGTAACAATGAGAGGAGGAAGAAGCAATATAATAAGAAAAATCGAGAAGGATTAGGGTAAAAAGAAGAATAAGCAGTAAGGGTTTTTTGAAATGGAACGAATAAACAGTAAGAAAAACAAGAGTTGTGGTCGATCAAATGCTTAAAAAGTGAATACTCTATAATCTATAACTCAAGTAATGTTTCTATCCAAAATTTTCGTCCACCTGATTATTTTGTAGAAAACCCCTTGAATATTTATAAAATTAACCTGCAGTCCCAATGCTGAAAAAAAAGAAAGAGCTTAGATGAAAAAAGACCTTCTCGTACCCCTCCCCCCGCCGTGCTTGCGCCTCGCGCCTTCCTCCCATCGTCGCCGGAGCTCCCGCGCCGCTGCTCGCTTTCCTTTCGTGCCGTCCGTCGTCGCAACGCACGCGCATTTCTTAGTATATTAATCAAACACTTTTATATATGATATGTATATCAATATAGGTATGACCTTTTACTTAAAACAAAAACAAAAAGATAGTGACGACGAGAAAAAAGAAGCTATCAATACACATGCATTTACAGAAAGCAACTCTCGGAAGTCACGACCTTTCATGTCTACCAAGAGTCACAGACCATATCGTTCAACACGAACAAAATACGTGCATTAATTTGGTCATGAAACATATGTACTTTGGTCCTTTAATTTGGCAGTTATAATTTGATCGATCCCAATCAGCTTTCAATTATATTGAGCACCTCTTTTGGTTCGTATTCAGTCAGACTTTTCATGGATCCCGATTCATTCATGGAACTGTTCGTACGGAATATAACAGTGGAGAAATTAATTAAGCTGTGCGTATATGGGAGAGAGGACCCGGTTGGCTGGCCGGCCGTCGGGTGGATATGCAGCGCACCGCGGCAGAGAATCTCGCCGGAAGCAGAGACGACGACGGACAGAGATGTTTGTTTGGATCTTTTCCCAGTAATGAAATATGACAACTTGGATTATTATACATACATGCATATATTAATTTACATGCATGGTTGCTAGCTAGGTACGTACTGTGCTGCATGGTACGCGATGTTTAATTCGCACCATCAATCAGAAACAATCTTTTTTGCGTGTAAAATTTATGCGATCCAAGATACCAATTTAATTTACACCTATATAGAGCAAGTTAATTTACAATCTTTTTTTCTCTTCATCTTACGTGACCTGGTGTAGAGGATTCTGATTACACTATTTCGCATAAGTAGCTTCATGCAAACTATAATAGAAGCAAGTTATATCTTTTTTCTCTTCACCTTACATGACCTGGTGTAGAGGATTCTGATGATACTATTTCACATAGGTAGTTTCATGCAAACTATATTATATAATGTCTTCTTGAATTATCTTTACATCCTACCTTATATTATACGAAAACATTCCCACATGCTCTTCTACACCCAGAGCACCCATTCCTTGCATCTTCAAAGTCATACCCCTTAGTCTATCGCAACATTACTACCAACCTGTCTATATATTCAAAATTTTCACCATCATATACATTGCCTTCTCCTTATTAAGTTATGCCACCACTAAAACGGTAGAACCTGGTCCAACACTGATGGCAACGGGGTGCTCGATCTTCCGTCAAGTAGAGATAACTATCGATTTGATGAAAACTGACACATACAATCCGGCTTCTGATCAACACAATCCGAACCCTACAATCATAGCATCACGTCTCCTCTGGTTGTCAACCGTACCGAAACCCAATTGACCTTGCTGAGAAGGCTAATTCCTACGTACGAATCAAAGACACAAGCAAGAACAAGAAAGATTGCAACATAAATAAAAATGATTGATTAAGAACTCGAAGTTGGGGTTTCACAAATCGAACTAGCGGCAAAACTGCAATGGCAGAAATAATGTAAGCAAAACCCAACCCTAAATTGACAGCGGCTACTTAGTATACAGATTCTAGGATCGATCAATGACCCCTAGATGCGTCCCTATTGGACTCCAACACCATACATGGCCCAACGTCCCAAAAGACGGTGATGCAACACCAGAATAGATTCTGAACACTACTTGTTTTGATAATTTCTGTTGACTGAGATATAATTTTGATGTGAGACCAGGCCCATTAAAAAGGTAGTCTCTTTAGCTTCCGTACATAGGTAGAACGTCAGAAAAGTCCGAATGTGACATGGGTGACTTTTTAGCACAGACTACTCCCTGAGCCCGAGGTAGACTCGAACTTGATATTAGTTTAGCCTCCATCTTGACTTGAATGCCCGTGATGACATTGTCCATAGTTTATAATCATAATTAAATTATTAGGTAGCAATCTATCCTTAAAATCAATGGATAAGTATTTATGAACGAGCTCATCTGTAAATGCAATTGTCGGCCATGACCTCTAGTGATTGGACCTTGCATGACAACTTGAGGAGTATTATGTGTATCCAAAGGAGTGATGTCCTCATCATCCTCCCTCTCTTGAAGTGAAGTTGTCCTCGACTCAAGCTCATATTTTTTTCCCAAATATGGCTTCAAATCTAAAATATTAAATGTGAGACTAACCCCAAACTCACGAGGCAATTCAAGTTTATATGCATTATCATTAATATTCTCAAGTATTTTAAAAGGCTCATCGACTCTAGGCATCAATTTAAACTTTCTCAATTTTGGAAACCTATCTTTTCTCAAGTACAACCATACTAAATCACCTGGTTCAAGTTTAACTTTCTTTCTTCTACCTTTACAACCAACAATTCTATACTTGTCATTCATCTTTTCAATATGTGCCTTAGTAGTTTCATATAGTTTTAAAATAAAATCAACACTTCTATTAGCATCATTATGCATTTGTTCAGTAAGTAAAGGCAAAATATCAATAGAAGCACGAGGATCGAATCCATACACTATCTTGAAAGGACTTGCCTTGGTGGTGGAGTGTTCCACCCGATTATATGCAAACTCCATATAAGACAAACATTTTTCCCATATTTTTAAACTTTTTTTCAAAATAACTCGCAACATCATGGATAATGTGCGATTCACTACCTCAATCTGTTTGTCAGTTTGTGGGTGACATGGTATAAAAAAACAGTCCCTCCACCATACCACAACACTGCCAACTAATCCTCCTATTCATTCAAAACAAAGTCTACCACTTCATCATGCCCAAATACCATGATAGTTGATTTATGGCAAAGAGGAGTCCTTTGAGTTAAATGATGAAGGAAGAAGAATAGTAAATGGAATGAAATAGGAGGAGGAAACAATAATAAAGAAAAGTTGAGAAGGGGCAAAATAGAAAAATAAATAGTAAGAACTAGTTATACGAGGGTAGATAAGACGTATGGCTAAGTGCTCCGAGCAAAGAATAATATCAACAAAACATATACCTGGTATGTGTGGCATCTACCAAAAATAGTATTTTTTGTATGTAGTGATTGCCCTTTTTCTTGAAAAAAAACAACGATAGTGATGTCGAAGAAGAAGAAGCAGGAAGCAATCTGCATACCATCCATGGAAAGCACCTTTTGTGACCTTTCATGTTAACCGAGAGACACAAAATTACAATCTATCCCCATTACAACAATCATATTTGAAGCTCTTATCCTTACAAAACATCAGCATTAATATTTTCTTAAAAAAATGTAGTTCTACCGATTTTCTGTATTTTATTACCATTATGATTTTGTTATTTTTTTCATACACGTTGAGCCTCACATAATGCATAATAATATTATGTTGCATCTATTCACTTTAGACCGGTCCTACCTCGCTTGTCACCTCATGTTACATCACGATGACAGCAATAGCAACAATCTTTCAAACATGTACTACTAGAATTACTACTATCGACACTGATCATATGGATCCTCTTTAGCAGCCCTATAAACTCTGTAACCATTCGTAAGCACAGTGCCAATAAAGTAATTAAGCTACATGTTAAACAATCATGATTTCTTTTAAGAAACTGTGGGATTAACATGGTTCAATTGAAATAGCCATTGTCGTTTGTGCTTCTGATTTATATCACATTATCACTAATATTATGCTACTTAATTAATAATATATTTGATGTTAATACATATATCCATCGTATCATATATATGGACAATAATAATGCTATGTTGCATCTGTCCATTTTAGATTGGTCCTACCTTGTTTGTCACCACATGCCACTTTGACATCTATCATAATAGTAGTATTCATCAGAATATGCACTAGTAGAACTACTGTGATTTACAATACTGATCACGTGGGTCCTCTCTAGTGGCCCCATAAAATGTATAAACATCCATATATAAACTGAGTCCAATAAATATAAGCGCTCCTTGTTAAAGAACTATTTTTTAAAAAAGAATGGATTAATAACATGGTTGAGTTGAAATAGCCGTTACATGTTTTGTTTAGCTAATAATTCTTGGGGCATTTGCAAATTTTCCGTTAGGCTTTTATATTTTGCAAGAATATCATTCGAACGACAGTTCTGGTACCATTTTTGCAATATTCTAGCAACAGTTTTGTCATACCGATTCAAAGTAATATTAAATTTGCAATTGTCCCATAATACTTTCATAAATGTAAGTCTTGCTCGTTTTTTAACTTACACACACAGTGGTGGGGAAAAAATGGATTCTTTTCATACTGGTCATCACACTACATGTCACCAATAGTAATCCCAGAAATAGTGATACCTCTCTTTACGTTTGGTACGTGATAGATCAAAAGATATACAATGGAAAGACAAACTAATAATGCTCAAATCACCAATTAATTAATTAGGCTCTTTATCTCCAACCAATTTATTAAATAAAACATATTGTAAGGTCACAATCTAATAGTACTTCACATAACAATTATAAATGAGTAATGATTGCATTTTGATTTTTTACACATTTCTTTCCATGTATAATTCGGTTATCCGATACCAGGATGGGAGCCTCTACACGTAAATGAGCAATGAGCCGCGTCCTTTTCAAAGGTTTGAAACCGTTATTTAGCTGCACGTAAAAAAACATGATTAACATATAGTTAATTGAATATTAATATATAAAAAAATAAATAAATTTATTAAGTTTTTAAACAACTTTTATATAAAATGTTTTCACACGAAACACACCATTTAGCAGTTTAAAAAACGTGCTAACGGAAAACGAGGAGTAGCTAAGCCCAACTAGTCAAAAAGAATGTGGCCAAGTGTAAGCTGAAAAACTACGAGGTGTTTATCTAGCACCGGGTAAGTTACGGAGTGTTTAGGTGAAACCCTTGTAACTAATATTGTTAAAAGCATTCTCAACAGGAGCTCTAAAAAATTTCCTAAACCCGTTTTTAGAGATTTTATTCGAAAAATTTGTTCCAACAGAGTCATTACATAGATCCCTAAAGAAAGAGGTTCTCAAAAATCAATTTTTCATTCTCAAAACAAGAGCTCATCCGTTCTCAAAACACTCCAACACACGATCAGATCCACTCTCCCGCGAAATATTTTTGACGCGCAGACCCACTCTCTCGCAAAATATTTCTAGCGTTGAAGCCGACACCTTCCTCCAATCTCTGCGTAGCCCAGCTGTTCAAATGGTGAAGGCACGCGGAGGAATAGATACGGCAGCGGCGCACCGGACGGCCTGAGCGGACTGGCGCGACGTCGAACGGGCCCGGTAGAGTGGGAGGGGGTGTCGTGGAGGAGGGTGAGGCGCTCGCGGAGGGGGCCGGGTCGGAGAGGAGCTCGACGAGGAGTGGCGCGGCGGTCGGGGCTACGACGGCCGGCGAGGGCTTGTCGCGGAGGAGGGCGACGGTGAATACAGAGGGGGCCGGGCCGATGAGGAGGTCGGCGAGGAGCGACGCGGCAGTCCGGATTGCGGTGGCGGGCGAGCCCGTGGCGGAGGAGGAACTGAGGCAGCGACTGCTCCGACTAGGGATTAAGGTGCGACGACGCCAACCAGACCTGACCACAGCGCGCGCCGGCTGATGAGAATATTGTGTGACGGCTGACGAGGAGCGACGGTGCCAGCCAGGACGAGCGCACGCGCCTGATGAAGATATCGCATGACAGAGATTTCTGTTTCGGTTTTCTTGTGAATTTTTCAATCTATTTGTGGGACCCAGTTAGTTATTTAATAGGGATGCTCCTGGAGAATCTACCGTGTACAATTTTGATATCATGCTCTAAATATTTGGAGAATTTTTTATATATATTTTTAGAACCAACTTATAAGATTCTGTTGGGATGCTCTTAGGGAGCGTACGTATTGAACACCCAGGAACAATGAAAGATTACGGTGTGTTTCGAGGTTACACTAGGCAATGCGGGCTCTACACCCAATCTTCCCACTACTTCTCGTTGGCACGAACGCTAAATTTTGAGAGCAGCAACACGGTGGAATGCAGCACGGGATCCAATATTTACACTGTTTTGTTGGGAGAGAGAAGTGGTGGGGTGGTGGTTCGCCGATGTCGCCTGGCGGTTCGCTACAGCTTCGCTCCGCCATCTCCCTCTGTCTTATTCTTTTACTTCCTCCATTTTTTCTATATGTGACTGACATGTGTATTTCACTAATATCTAAGCATCATCATGACATGTCACATCAACACACGAAGTGAGATGGAGCCTGTTTGGACATATATGACACTTAGGATAAGTTTGAGGGACCAAAAATATATTTTGAGAGTTTAGAGTCCTATATGACACACCTGCACAAGTTTAGAGATCGTTCTAATTCTTTAGTCTTTCTTAATGATGTTTGGGCATATTAAATTTTGACAAATTTAGCTAAAGAACATTGTGACTTCATGATTTTAGTTGCAGAACATCACACGAAATAACTTTTTGAGAAATGTGCTTTTATAAATGTGGTTATTTTTCTGATGACACTGTGCCCATTAAATTTGTGTTTTTCCTGACAAGCCGAGAGGGGACCCACTTTTTTACATGGTGTAACTAAATTATCCACTACCGAAAATTTGAAGTTTGCCTAGTGTCGAGGAGTTTGCCGAGTGCATAACCTCGGGCACTAGGCAAACAAGGTGTTTGCCGAGTGCCACTCGGCAAAGCACGACACTAGGCAAACTTCCTTGTTTGCCTACCGTGACACTCGGCAAAACAGTTGCACTAGGCAAACATTCTTTTTGCCTAGTGCTGTCCTAGGCAAAAATAGGCACTCGGCAAACTTTGATGCCGAGTGCCCCTCCAAGGCACTCGCCAAAGGTTAGAGTTTTCCTAGTGCTTCGTCGAGACACTCGACAAAATTTTAAGCTTTTCTTCCATAACACCCTTTAAACTTTTTTGTTCTTTGCTTTGAACGATGTTTTGTTGTGTAGTACCAGTTTTTAATGGTTTACAATACTAGCTATCTTCTTTCACTTTTACAAAATGTGCAAAGTGGTAGCAGATGAACCAAACAAACCAAGAAAAAAAGAAAGAAGAAAAATGTTTGTCGAGTATAGTGCACTAGGCAAAACTTTTTGTTTGCCAAGTGCCATCATAGCAAACAAAAAAGTTTGCCTAGTGTCGAGCATTAGACAAAATTTTTTGTTTGTTTAGTGCTTGGCACTAGGCAAAGTCTTTGCCGAGTGCCCATATCCCGACACTCGGCAAACACTCCTTTGCCGACAGCTCCTTTGCCGAGAGAGCTTTGTCGAGTGTTACTCTCGGTAAAAGCTTTACTGAGGATATTTGAGGCTATATGAATTCTGGTAGAATAAATAAAAGAATTCATCAGGATATATGCCTGGTTGATTTGGAGAAGGAATTAAAGAAAACAAACTCCTACTGTAGCTAGCTAGCACAGTGTTGGTCCGGAGTCCTCGTCGTCGTCTACCTCCAGCTCCATTGGAAGTTTGGAACCTGCAGGCGGCGTCAGCGGCGGTGGCGGCGTCGCGAGGCGCTTCGCGTGCCTCTTGTGCAGCAAGACGCACGTTCATCAAGTGGCAGGCGCTGGCCGTCCACCTGCAGAATTCGCACAGGAAGAAGGAGCGCGTCGCGCCGGCGGGTGGAGCCGTCTACGGCGAGGAACCCCAAGGCGGCGCCGCCGTGGTTGGGAACTAATTAATCCGGTGTAGCCGTGGCCGGTGAACAGCTAGCGCCCACGGTGCGTCATCGTCGTCCACCCGCCGAGTAGCTCGATCAACGGATGGTGTGCCGGCCTTCGTTTGCACTCTGCACCGCGCCGCCCACACCACACGCCGCCGTCGCCGATGAGCGCGACGATGGACCAATGGCCGGCGTGCTCAACTGCCTCCCACGACCCCCCCCGCGAGCTCGTACACCTCCCTCGCCGGCGAAGAGGAGCTCCACCTTGAGCTGACGCTATATATAGGCTCTAGTGATCTAGTCTAGCTGACTAACTTAGCTTTTGCACGTACATGCTATCTGATCATCTGCTCCGTTGTGCATGCACGCATATAATTAGTTACAGTAATTAACACAACCGATGACGACCACATTTGCATAACAGTGGTGGAGCAAGAAAAAATTACCAACTCTTTTAGATAGGGCTTAACTAATAAGTCAAAAAATGCTGGGTCAAAAGTGTCGGGCAAGAAAACTAACGAGATCATAAGTTTTCGTCAAAAAATTTAGTGGTGAATTAAGAAAATCTAAACTTCATTATGGAGACAGGTCTACGGCTCAAGCTGTAGATTAGCTGAAGCATGAGATGGAAAAAAAACCTAATTATATTGTTGAGCTTCACAAAAACAGCTTGAAGATGGATTGACGGCAGGATCGATCGAAGATCCGTTGAGTTGTCACATAATAATGTTGGTCCGTTCCCTTCATGAGCCATCCAAAAGAAGGGAAGATTTGCTGACTTTTCTTCGCTGACGTCAGTGTCGTCACTTCACACACAAGCACGCGTGCCGACAAATTAAAGACGCTAGGTATGCTACCCTCCACTCAACTCCACTGCGGCAGCGGCTGCTGTCCAACGTGGCGTCCGTACGACCGGATCCGACAAAACTAGTGGGGCCCATCGGTGCCTTGCCAGATACGACGGCCAGGATGTGGGCCACCTACCCACGTGCCAGATGCTCTATTAATTATAAGTGGTGATTATACACAATGTGAGTTGCTTGCACCATCCATCTTAGTTTGCACCTTTCCATCCATGTCAACTTTAACATGTCGTATGTGCAAATGTTGCATATATGAGATGTTGCTTGGTTAGATGCATGAATGAGGTATGAATTTGGTTACTTCATGTTTATATGGTGAATTTACCCCCAATCAATTCGAGCACTATTCAAATGCTAAATTTCAATAAAATCTGTTGCATCTGGGTGTATCGGTAGAAAGAACTAAAATACAGTGAGAATTGCTTTGCAACGCTTAACAATCACAGGGTAATTCATTGTTAGTTAAATTTTTTACATATTCTTACCGGTGAGGGGAAAATTAAACCAGAAAGAAAAAGAAAAAAACAAAAAATATCTCCAAGCATCTCGTTGCCGTCCACCCACAGCGTCGATCGCCACCGACTTGATCCACCGGCTTCGATCACCGCCTAGCCCTCTCTCCTCCTTCACCTATACCTTGGTCGCCTCCATCCTTCACCCGCTGCGCTGGTCACCGCCGTAGCCCCTCCTCTTCCTCTACCCATAGCGATGGGCGCCGCTGTCCTCCACCCACTACGTTGGGCGTCTCTCACTGTCTTCCACCTGCTGCACCGGTCGCCTCCCTAGTTGCCCGCTACCCCCGCCATAGGCCCACCACTCGCCGCCAGATCTGGTGGCACCTGGCTCGTAGCCCCCGGATCTGGTGGCTGGCGATGAAAAAAGGTGAGTGATAGCGGTGACTAAAGAAGGTGACCAGGGATAGAAGGGTGCCCTCCATCATGCTCATCTCCATTCCCTCCTTCGAGCTCATCGCCAAGCCATCACCTCTGGCTTTGCTCTCTGTCTTGGAATGAGGAGGGGAGAAAGGGTGGGATGGTGACCTCATCGCACGCCCCGCCCCAAAATATTATAATAATGGGATATGACACATCCTAGTTGTAACATTTTAGGATGGAGAAAATATATAGAACTGTTAAATTTTTAGGGAATGAAGAAAGAGGGGATGCCGTAGCATGTAGAAATATACTTATCATTTGATTTGTGTGAGTGAGCCATATTTTGGAAGTAAATAATTTTAGAAAATTTTTCAAGAATTGAAATGATTCACACCGAGAATTTCTTCCTTTGAAAGATTAATATACAATCTCCAATGGAGGCATACGCTGGTTGTGCACCTCGTGTTTGAACGCAGAGGACGGTTTTAATCTTCTTTTTTGTTAAAAAAAATCTCCAATAGACGGTGCCTTGAGAAAAACTGAAGAGAATTGAAGGCATCAGGCAAAACACAAGCATCTATCATCCCGTACCTCCGTCCCTGTCGTGGCTGCTATCATGGCGTAGCAACAAGAACAGCAGCAGCCATGGCTAATTAACACATGTCGACACGCCATATTCTTGCAGAGGTTGATTTAAATGGCCACTGTTGCTCTAGGGCAGCCATATTTTGTCGCTGCCGCTTTTGAATTTTCGTTGGCTCGTTAATTATATCATCGATGGACCCATCTGACTATAAAACGAGATCCTGCCAGTGAGTGGGTACAGTATATCACTATTGTTTTAATCAATTCATAAAAGACAATGTAAAGTTTTATATTGATAATAATGATACAATATATCACTATGACCTATGGATCGATCGTACTTACGTCGTGCTTTAAATTAGATTGAACTATTTTGTAAGGTTCCTTCGTTGTGTGAATTAGTGTATTTTATTTAAAATTTCCGCAAACGTTAATCCTCCATTCGGAAGAAAAGCGCGAACCTTCATTAGGTAAATGGTGTGAGGATTAATTTTGGGTTTAATTTGCTCATGTATAGATCACGTTTTAGACTATATTTACATGCATGATATTACTAATGAGCTGAGTGCCAAGCTCACTTATGAATTTTCTCAGTGGTTAAACTATTTTGTACACTGATCTGCAGCAAACGCACTAGCTAGATGCCTAGATCACTGTCATCCTTGTTGTTTATGTTCCAAATTTATCTACAAACAAAGGCCGACTTCTGGCCGTAGCGTAGCGGAGGCCCGTCGCCAGAGGCTTGGGCCGGAGCGTAGCGGAGGCCTGAAGTCGGCCCATGGAGCAAGACCCGTGCCCTAGCGGGGGGTACGGGGGGCGGAGCCCCCCCGGTCCACACTTACCCGGTTTAGGGTTTCCTTATACCCAGTTTAGGGTTTCCACCTTATTTAAGTTCCTGTAAGCCACCGCATGGGACAAGTTGATTCAGTTATAAATCCCAGGCGTTCTGTAACCTCACCAAGATATAGTGAAGATTGTTCTTGGCCGGCGCCCGTGGTTTTTTCCTCTCGTGTTGGGAGGGTTTTTCCACGTTAAATCTCGTGTCTTCTTTGCGGTTGATCTTGTTTACTTCTTGTTTTATCGTCATCGCGTCTAACAAGTGGTATCGTAGCCGAGTTCTTCGGATCGTGAGTCGCGATGGCGTCAATGAAGTTTGATCTACACCGCTCGACTACAAGACGAGGTTTTCGCCGTGGCAAGCGAAGATGAGGCGATACTCGCCCACCAAACACAGGATCTGGATGAGGCACTGGAAGGATTCGGAAAGAAGAGCAAGAAAGATTGGACTCCGAGGAGATCCGCAAGGATCGTAAGGCTCGTCGCTTATTCAGCTTTATCTTTCTAATGATATTTTGCAAGAAGTGCTCAGAGAAAACCGCGGAACTCGTTGAAACTGGAATCGATCGCATGTCAAAGGATCTAACCAGAAGATGCATTTGAAGATGAAGCTTTTCTCGCACAAGCTCCAGGAGGAGGATCGGTAATGTCTCACATATCTGTTTTCAAGGAGATCGTGGCCGATCTAAAATCCATGGAAATAGAATTTGAGGATGAGGATTTGGGACTTCGTTATTATGTTCTTTGCCTAGTTCTTATTCCAATTTTCGTGATACCATATTGATAAGCCGTGATGAACTAACCCTAGCGGAAGTTTATGAGGCACTCCGAGTAAGGAGAAAATGAAGAGTATGGTGCGGGGTGATGGCCAATCGGCCTCCAAGGGCGAGGCGCCGCATGTCGTGGCGATCGAGCGTAAGTCCGAGAACAACAACCGCGACAAGAGCCGTGGACGTAGCAAGTCTAGAGACAAGATGTTCGCAAATACCGTAAGAAAACAAATCACTTCATTGAAGATTGCTTGAAGTTAAAAAATAAGGAGAAGAGGAAGAATGTGCACCAACGAAACATAAGTCCGTTGAAGGTAATGCCTCTGTTGTCTCCGTGCTGACTCTAATGACTCGTGTGATTGTCTCGTTGTATTTGCGGGTTGTGTTGCTAGTCATGATGAATGGATACTCGACTCGGCAGCCTCTTTTCATATCTGCATTAACAAAGATTTGTTCGGTTCATATAAGTCCGTGCGTAATGGAGATGTCGTGCGCATGGGGATGATAACCCGTGTAAAATCGTTGGTATTGGATCCGTTCAGTTGAAGATGCATGATGGCATGGTGCGCACGCTGGAGAACGTGCGACATATCCCGGAGATGGCAAGAAACCTTATTTCGATCAGCACACTTGATGATGAAGGATTCAAGTACTCCGCTAGAGGTGGAGTTCTCAAGGTTTCAAGAGGTTCGCTTGTTTATATGATTGGTGATTTAAATCCCATTAAATTATATGTCCTTAGAGGTTCTACTTTGCATAATTCCGCCGTGCATGCAAGTGTCTCTCGATAACAATAAGACGACTCGTGGCATAAGCGCCTTGGACATATGAGCGAACTCGGTATGGCAGAGTTGATGAAGAGAAACCTGCTGGATGGCTGCACACAGAGCAAGATGAAGTTTTGTGAACACTGCATCTTTGGTAAGCATAAGAGGGTGAAGTTCAATACCTCGGTTCATCGCACCAAAGGTATCCTTGAATATATACATGCTGATTTGTGGGGGCCTTCTCGTAAGACCTCATATGGTGGTGCTAATTATATGCTTACTATCATTGATGATTATTCTCGCAAAGTGTGGCCATATTTTCGAAAAGTAAGGATGATACCTTTGCTGCATTTAAAGAGTGGAAAACCATGATAGAAAGGCAACCGACAAAAAGGTAAAAGCCTTCGTGCCGACAATGGTGGTGAATTTTGCTCCCATGAGTTCAAAGCTTTCGGGACGAAGGCATCGTGAGACACCACACTATTCCGTACACTCCGCAGCGAACGGTGTGGCGAGCGCATGAACAGGACCATCATCTCCAAGGCCCGTTGCATGCTGTCCAACGCAAAGATGAGTAAGCATTTCGGCGTAAGCCGCCAACACCGCATGTTACTTGATAAACAGATCGCCTTCTATTCCACTTGATAAGAAAACTCCTATTGAGGTATGGTCGGCAAACCCGCCGATTACTCACAAACTTAAAGTTTTTGGTAGCACCGCCTATGCTCATGTTGATAATGGAAAGTTAGAGCCTAGAGCTATTAAATGTCTTTTTCTTGGTTATGGTTCGGGTGTTAAAGGATACAAATTATGGAATCCCGAAACAAGAAAGACCTTTATGAGCAGGAATGTTGTCTTTAATGAATCGTTATGTTCAATGACAAGTGCTTCTATTGATATTGTGCCGACGCTTCGATAATGAGCAGCAGAGGTTTGGTCTTGAGGTGGAGCACATGAATGTTCCCGAAGAAGAAATTATTGATGAAAATTATGATGACAATGTTGATACTTTTCAAGACTCACCCACTGTTTTGCAGCAAGATGATCACCTATTGCACTCCGCAGAGAGAAGAGAAGTGTGGGGCTCCTAAACGGTTGATTGAAGAATGTAATATGATTTATTATGCTTTGAGTTGTGCTGAACATGGAGAATAATTATGAACCAAATACATACTCGAGGCTATTGCATCCGGTGATCGTGGAAAGTGGATTTCAGCAATGCAAGAAGAAATGCATCACCGGAGAAGAATTGTACTTGGGACGTTGTACCATTGCCTAAGAAGAAGAAGACCGTTCGTTGCAAGTGGATCTTCAAGAGAAAGGAGGGTTTATCTCCTAGCGAGCCTCCAAGGTACAAGGCAAGGTTAGTGGCTAAAGGTTTTAGTCAAATTCCGGTGTTGACTATAATGATGTGTTCTCTCCGTTGTCAAACATAGTTCTATTCGTACTTTCTTGATATTGTTGCTATGCATGATCTTGAGCTTGAGCACTAGATGTCAAGACAAGCATTTTTGCATGGAGAGTTAGATGAGGAGATATACATGGACCAGCCGAGGGGTTCAAATTCCCGGAAAAGAAAATCATGTTTGCAAGTTAAAGAGGTCCTTGTATGGTTTGAAGCAGTCCCTCGTCGCTGGTATAAAAGGTTTGATTCATTTATGTTGGCACATGGTTTTAAAAGGTCAAATTATGATAGCGTGTGTACATCAAATTTGTGAATGGATCACCCGTGTATTTGTTATATGTTGATGACATGTTGATTGCTGCCAAGAGCAAGGAACAAATTGCTACTCAAGAAGCCGTTGAGTAGCGAGTTTGATATGAAGGACCTTGGTGCCGCTAAGAAGATCCTAGGTATGGAAATTACTAGGGACAGGAAATCGGTTTGTTATTTCTTAGTCGCACAATTATATTCGAAGGTTCTTAAACGCTTTAATATGCAAGATGCAAAGCTCGTTAGCACTCCCATTGCACCTCATTTTAAATTGTCGCAAAGCAATGTCCTAGTACCGATGATGATATTGAGTACATGTCAAAGGTGCCATATTCGAGTGCCGTTGGTTCATTGATGTATGCTATGGTTTGCTCTCGCCCGGATTTATCATATGCTATGAGTTTGGTCGCGATATATGTCTAATCCTGGCAAAGAACATTGGAGGGCGTTCGGTGGATTTTCGGTACCTTCGTGGGACGCGATGCCCGCTTGAAATTTGCGCAGACCGACAGTGGAGTCATTGGATATGTGGACTCGATTATGCGCTGATTTAGATAGGCGTAGGTCACTCACGGGATATGTGTTCACTATTGGCGTTGTGCTGTGAGTGGAGAGCAATATTGCAGCCCGGTTGTTGCATTATCTACCACCGCTGAATACATGGCATTGCGAAGCTACAAAAGAATTGGTATGGTTGAAAGGTTTATATTCGAGTTATGTGGAGTTGATTCTTGCATTAACCTATTTTGTGATAGTCAAAGTGCTATATGTCTCACTAAGGATCGATGTTTCATGAGAGAACTAAGCACATTGATATCAAGTACCATTTTGTGCGTGATGCTATTGCACAAGGGAAGTTAAAGGTTTGCAAGATTAGTACACATGATAATCCAAATGATATGATGACCAAGCGTTCTCGTTACCAAGTTTGAGATTTGCTCAAGCTTGGTTGGTATTTCACTTAGCCCATGAGGCTATGGTGCCAGTGGTATTTTTCTTTGTTATGTTTTCAAAGTGGGGATTGATTGATGCCGCAGAAGGAATTTGTCTCAAGGTGGAGTATGTTGTTTATGTTCCAAATTTATCTACAAACAAAGGCCGACTTCCGCCGTAGCGTAGCGGAGGCCCGTCGCGCAGGCTTGGGCCGGAGCGTAGCGGAGGCCCGAAGTCGGCCCATGGAGCAAGACCCGTGCCCTAGCGGGGTACGGGCGGAGCCCCCCGCGGTCCACACTTACCCGGTTTAGGGTTTCCTTATACCCAGTTTAGGGTTTCCACCTTATTTAAGTTCCTGTAAGCCGCCGCATGGGACAAGTTGATTCAGTTGTAAATCCCAGGCGTTCTGTAACCTCACCAAGATATAGTGGAGATTGTTGCTGGCTGGCGCCCGTGGTTTTTTTCCTCTCGTGTTGGGAGGGTTTTTCCACGTTAAATCTCGTGTCTTCTTTGCGGTTGATCTTGTTTACTTCTTGTTTTATCGTCATCGCGTCTAACAATCCTTTAGGGCATTCCCGGTTCTTCATGCCATTGAGTATCTTAATTAGTATTCTTCAAGCTCTAAGATGGTGGATAAACAGAGAGTAGGGTAGCATCAGGGAAGTCACTGTTGATGATGACCGTTGCCTCTCCGACATCAATAAGGTGACATATATAGGTAATTCATTGAAGCCTGAAAGGTTGGAAGGAGGAATAGTCGCCAAGATCAAGTTACAAGGAAGGATATGATTTTGGATGAATTTTAATAAACTTTCGATGGACTCAAATAAATTCAAAATTACGAGGGAGGCATGCATGGAGAAGGCTCTTGAACACCCTTTGACTTCTGTCTCATCTTTTTTTACTGTGCCTCTTTTATCTCTCACCCTCATTCTAGATCCATCCGAATCTATGTTTCGACGGGTTGTATTTGTCCGATGAGGTAGTGTATTCTGGTGGCGTGAAATATTTATATTTTCATTGCTTTACATTTAGAGAGCCCACAGCTTCTACATGAAGCTATTAGCAGACTTAAAATTTCGTATCAAAATTGTGAACCCTAATTGGGATTTGAACATAGAATTGGTCTGCGATATATTTCTCCGCTGTATATATAGAAGTGGTAAATGGGGCGGCTCATGTCGATCCATCAACATATATTTTTTCTTGTTGGGATGTCACTCCATATATAGATAGTTAGATATTCCTGCTATAGCTGCATCTCTGTTTCTTCCTCAATATAGAAAAAAAAGCTTTCATCTCCTTAATCGATCGATCAAATAGGGGAAGCTAAGCTAGCCGCTAGCTACAAGTCATTCTTTCATGGAGTCTTCTCGTCGTCAAGCCGCCGGCGGCGGGGCGCGGCTGTTCCCGTGCCTCTTCTGCAGCAAGACGTTCCTCAAGTCGCAGGCGCTCGGCGGCCACCAGAACGCGCACAAGAAGGACCGCGCCGGCGCCGGCAGTGGCTGGAACCCCTACGTATACGGCGGTCACGGCGCCGCCGGCGCCGCCGCGACGGGGGTGCCCGACGCATATGCCTGTGCCTGGGGCGTCGTCCCGGGCTCCGGCTGTACTAGTCCTGCTGGGACGACGACGACGACGCCCATCGCCGGGGCTCCCCACGGCGGCGGCGCGGCCGGTCTGCTCTTCGCGGCGCCGGCGGCGGCAGGGTCGTCGTTCAGGCACGGTATTGGCTGCTGGCGGATGGGCTCCGACGGCAGCTCCGAGAAGGAAAACGTGGCCGGCGGCGAGAAGATCGACCTCGAGCTCAGGCTCTAGCTAGCTAGCGCTCCACTACTCGATTAAATGCTTAATTATCTTGTTTGATGTCCGTAATTACCTTATTAATTCCATGATTAATGCTTCCTGCGTATGTACACAAAGCACTAATAGTATATCTTCTGTTATTATAAACCTCTGTTTGTTATTACGGGCCGGAGCCCCACATGAAAGCGTAAATTTACTGTAGAAAAGAAGCCCGCGCACATACACGAACATCTTATTTAATTTAATTTAATGTTGCTTGGAATTTTATTACCCTAAAAATGAGGGTGCTTATATGAGGGTGACTTCTGTACAAAGAAAAATATTAATTAATTCAATTTTGAAAATATTGTCGTCTTTCCTCAACGGTTGCAATTTTCTTTTAATTACTCTCGGAACATATATAAATTTCAAACTAAAATTAGTTGGAACTGTGAAAAATATTGTGTTGCAAGAATGGTGTTGGTTCCTATGATATTATCGTTTGTACTATTATTAGGTGTTTCTTTTTTTGGAAAAAATAGCATATCTTCTTTTTGGTGTTTGTAAGTAACATTTTTGTTTTATAATATGTAGACATTTTTTATGGATTTCAGTACATATTAATTGGATTTTTTTATTAAAAAACATGGCTGATGGGATTGTTGTTTTAGTTAGGCATAAATTCATTTATTTGTAATTATCAACAACACTATGTATAAATGGATTTGTATGGTTTGTTTGTTCATGCATGCTTAGATCTAATTTACATAAAAATTAATAAAAACAAAGTCGCCTATCACAGCTACTTATTAATAATTTATTAATAATTGTGTGAGAATCTAAAGGAGTTTTTAGACGATGGAATTGCATATATGCCACCGAAATAGCCTAGTACAACATAATACGGGAAAAAAATTTCATGTCTACTTCATACATGGGAATATGTGTCATGGTCTTACTTAAGTCCTAACCTATATGAATACACTAAAGATATCACTTCTACTAATTTCTGACATAACATCTCTAATTAGCTAAAATTAGAGGTAAATGTCTTTCTACTTGGTGAAGCCAAACACAACTGCCAAGGCTTTTCTTTTTGTTGCCTTGAAGCCCTAGCTGCCGCATTCTGCTTAGCTGTGGGGCACTCTGGCTCCGACATCGACGTGCTCCTCAAGGTCCACATTTTGAAGCGCCAACATTGCTTTGATTAGGGCCCTTGCATTGGTTTTTGTCTCAGTAAGATTCACCAACATATTGAAGCGCCAGCTAGACCTCACATTACACCGGCAACTTTCACATCTGCACTTTCCTACATGATTACATTGATAAGGCTTAGTTGAACACTGTTTGCCAACGCCGATCTCCTAGTGAGGCATACCATTGTGGTGTACCGCTCTGTACCATATGGATTCTAATCACTCCAGCGGATATTCACTCGTTTATTATATATCAAATTAAATAATTATTAAATTTTTTTTAAAAAATTGATAAGATAGATTAATATAAAATATATCACACTACAAACATATAAATTTAAATTTGATTTTTACAAGTTATAAGAAAAACAATAAATTCAACTGTAAATATATCTATACAGCTATACAGCTGTTATTTTTTTATAACTTGTAGAACTTAAATTTTAATTTTTATGTTAATGGAGTGATATATTATATATGTGAAAATATTTTTTGAAATTTTTTTATAATCATTTAATTGACATTAGATGTCCAAGCGATTAAAATTGTTTCCCCTCCGTATAATGCTTCATGTCTCTTTGAGGATAAATAGAACTGGGGAAGACGGTGAGAAGACAGAGTTGATGCAAATAGATTTGTGGTATAGCACGGATATAATTGTTCATGGGTACTATTCAAATTTTAGTGATATATATATACACACAATATTCTCTTTTGGATATGAGTGGGAATGATCATCGACACTTCAAAAAATATAGAAAGTAAAGAGACATAACACCACGAAAATCTTTATATTTTGATATAGATCGATCTACAGTCTAGCACCTAATTTGTTTCCAACACCTAATGTATATAATTACAGGGGACATCTTAACTAATTCCAAGAATATGTATTTATTGTCACAGCTATCAAACTTGAAAATGACGGTAGTAATTCTTTGGAGTGCGCTTCCAGTCACGTATGACATAAATCCATTAATTATGCCTGGTATATATATTGGAATACCAATCATCTATAAGAAAATATAACTACGAGTAGTTGATGTGTATATATATATATTGCTAGAGAAACCGACACTAGTTTCGGTTGGTAACCCCTGTAGTCCCGGTTGTCAAACCAGCACTACGAATTCGGGACTAAAGATATATCTTTAGTCTCGGTTGAAGCCACCAATCGAGACTAAAAATAAAAGAGCGCTATGTGACTGTTACCTTTTTTTCTTTTTTTTCATTGTTTTTCTGCTTGCATATCGTTCATAGCAACAAAATCATCCATAGATTTAAAAAACATCTTAACAAGTCTACAATAAAATCATTCACAAATTTATTCACAGATTCGAGACATTGACAAACTTTTACAAGAGAATGACATTGAATCTAGTATCCTTTACAGAAATCCTCAAAATCCCCAAAACACAACAAAACTTAAACGAATTAGAAGGGAAGAAGGACGGCCGCCCGCCCGCCGCCGCCCGTTACCGCCCGAGGAGAGGAGGACGGCCGCCGCCCGCCCGCAGGGAGGAGGAGGACGGCCGTCGCCCGCTCTCGCTGCCGTGTGCCCATGTTGTCGCCGCCTGCTCTAGCTGCCAGGGAAGGGGAGGAGGCGGGAGGGAAGGGTGTGGGGCGGGAGGATGGAGGCCGGAGATGAGCCGCCGTCGGATCTATGCACATGCCACCCGTCGCCGCCCGCCATCGACCGCCCCGCACCGACCCGCCGCTGCAAAGACTCGAGCCGCCGCCGGCCGTCGCCGCCATCTCCTCGCTTGATCTCGTGCGCCATGAGAGAAGGAGAGAGAGGGAGAGAGAGGAGTACTACTTGATCGTGAGAGAGGAGTATTGATCGTGCGCCATGAGAGAGGGAGAGAAATAAAGACCACACTGGTGGCGCACGGGAGACGAGGATATAAAGGCCAAGCATGTTCACGCGCGATGTGATTTAGTCCCGGTTGGTAACACTAACCGGGACAAAATAGCATCTTTAGTCCCGGTTGGTGTTACCAACCGGAACTAAAGACCCGAGGCGCCCTGACAGGTTCTGACAGGATTTGAACTGGGACTAAAGATGATCTTTAGTCCCAGTTCGTGACACGAACTGGGACTAAAGGTCCTAGCAAGCCGTTGCCTTTTTAAACCGGGACTAAAACTATTTTTTAGTCCCGGGTACAACTCCAACCGGGACTATTATGGATTTTGTCACTTCAACGAAAATGGTTTCTCTAGTAGTGATAGTACGTCGCTGGATTGTTCAATTGTTGCAAAAAATAATTAGCAAAGCAAATGTTTGTTTCTCCCATTGGGCAACTTACTTATTCGAGAGCCATGCCAGTCTCCTGGATTTGAAATAAATCGGCTTACTTGCTTGTTGAAAATGATCAATGTTAGGTTTTATTGCACTAGCTAAATACATTAATGAACCAATGATCTGGGAATTATCACACGAGATCATAAGGAGTAGGGGTTGGCTTGCAGTCACTATAATCAAAGCGACTCAAGACTTTATCCACATAGTGAGATTGCAAGAGTGTAACCTCATTATCATCTTCCTTAACAGCTTAATGCTAAGAATAACATTAGCCACCCCAAATCTTTCATCTCAAAGTTTTCAACAGGAAGTTCTTGACTTTCTCAATCACATTGAGGCTGAGACTGGTCTCAAAAATCAATATGTCATTGACATGTAAGCATAAAATTACTCGCTCTCCTGCACCATAGCGATAGTACACACATTTATCAGCTTCCTTCACAACAAAGCCAACAAATGTCAGAGTTTTATTAAACTTCTCATGCCACTGCTTAGGTGCTTGCTTAAGGCCATACAAGGACTTCAACATATTGCACACCATTCTCTTTTACCTTCTAATACAAATCCGTCTGGTTGATCCATGTAGATCTCCTCCTCCAACTCTCTTTTAGAAAAGTTTTCTTAACGTCTATCTGATGAATGAGAAGACCATGAGAGACAACTAGAGCAAGTAGTACTTGAATCGTGGTCAAGCGAGCAACTAGTGAATGAGTATCAAAAAAAATTCTCACCTTCTTTTCGAGCATAATCCTTGGTCACAAGTCTTGCCTTGTACTTTTCAATTATACCGTCAGACCTAAGCTTTTTTTGAAAACTCATTTGCATCCTACAAGTTTGCACTCGTAAGGATGCTCCACGAATTTTCAAGTACCATTAGACATAATTGAGTCCATCTCACTACGTATCGCTTCCTTCCAATAGTCAGTGTCACGAGATGAATATGTCACTTCTATGGTTATTGTAATATCATCCACAAGATGTAATATAGTTATCACTAAAAGACTTTGTAATCCTTTATCTCTTACTCTTTCGAGTAGTTTCAGTGTTATCCTCCTCAAGATTTTCAATAGGCATTTATCCATCGTGTTTTATTAACACAAAAGACTCAGAGGATAAACTAGGTTTGTAGGTGCATCTTTCATGAAAATTCATTGTAAAAAAATATAGAATCTATGGACTCAAAAATTGTACCAACACGCATGTGAAGTACTCTAGAATTTATAATTAAGAATCTAGATCTCACGCTATAGATAGCATAACCAAGAAACACACAATCTATGATTTTTAGTCCAAGTTTGCGCTTAAACTCACGTTAGCTAAACACATCATACAACCAAAATTAACATCAAAGTCTCGAATACAACACATTGGATTCTTCACAACATTATTACATGCATCATCCAAAGGAAAGCGAAACAAGCCGTTGTTATAACCTTTACCAACAAATGTTCCATATTTAGATACGACATATTTATTGGACTCAAACACAAGTTTTAAAACCATCTCTATAAAGTAAAGAGCCGCTAACAAGATTCTTCTTTATTGAGGAGACATGCTGCACGTTCTTTAGCTGCACGATCTTTCTCAAAGTAAATTTTAGATCGATCATGCCAACACCATAAACAGCTGCATGCGAACTGTTTTCCATCACGGAGGAATCTCTTCCAACCTGATAAGAAAAAACAAGAAAATATCAACACCTACAAGAATATTAGCATCGGTGTCCACCCATCACTCTGGTGAAGAAAAATAAAAAGAACTATAGGTAAAAAATTTATCGCTAATAACCATGTTTATAGACTTTTTAGTTTTACAATCAAAACAATCATTGGCCTAATGACCAGGCTCATCGCATTTTTTGACTTCCTTTTGTTTTTTCTTAAAATTGGCTATAACCTTGAGTTTGACATTAGATTTGACATTTTTGTTGTGAGATTAAGGTTTGTCCTTCTTCCTGGTTGTGGGCGTTCGGCTCAGCTCAACAAAAATGGGATTAAGGTTTAATTAGTTGAATTTTCCACCCTATTGACGTGGATAGCCTAGATATACAGAGGCACATCCAAACAAGGACTAATTAATCGATATTGAGTGGATGGATCAAATCATATCATCATAGGGTTGAGGAAAAGATTAGGGCAATCTTTGAAAATTTTCAAGTGACTTTTCTCTCTCTAAAGTTATTCCTCGATCTATATATGTACCATCAATTGCCCCATCTAATTTTAAATGATGCAAGTCATTTTAAATTTTGTGAACAGAAATAGTTAAGAAAATAGCTTATAAAACATCGTTGTCTATTTACACTACATGCATGGGAAAAGACGAACAATTTATTTATGAGAGAATTAAAGTTTATTCACCATAGACGAACCTACACGTTCCAAAATGATCTAAATTTAATTAGGAAAGCAGTCGAAAGGTCCAAAGACGATCTACATTTAGTTGTTTGGTGGTACGCCATTGGAGTGACTGGATTGGCCCCACCATCGATCTATCAGTGCGCGACGGAATCAAATTCAGCCAAGAAAAACTTTAATTGAGCAGTTTGATCGATCCCGATCTGCCAATCATATTCTGCACTTTTTTTCTGATTCGTACTCCTTTCATGCTTGTGCTGAGCCAGTGAGCCTGACTGCATCACCAATTCACCATCCATCCATTCATCATAGGAATTAACTGTTCGTACAAAAGGTAATAGTGGAGAAATTAAGCTGCACGTTCATAATCATCAATGTCCGGCCGTCGGCTAGCTGCAGCACGCCGCGGCAGAATCTCGCCGGAGACAGAGACGACGACGGAGAGAGACCTGTTCCTGTTTTTGTCGTCTTCTTCTCCTGTGAACGGCACCCAGAGAGAGAGAGAGAGAGAGAAAGAGAGAGAGAGAGACTTTAATTTGTTTCGATCGATCGCTAGCACCAGTGATGATCAATCCATATCGTGTTGAACTATCGCTCGAAATCTATCGATACTGTGTCCAGGTGTCATGGGCAAGCAAATCAGCCAAAGCATACTCAACAATAATGATATAAATTAAGCTCTTGACAGAACCAAACAGCATTTTTACAAAACATGTATATATAGTTTGACAAATCAAATACCAATAATTAAGTTTAGCTAGCTCCCGACACTCCAGGTCTGCATATGTTTCATCTGACGAGGCTAGCATATGTAATTTTGTCGTCAAATATATGTGATTCTGTTTTTGGGAGAAAGTGATAGGGCAATGTTCTCTCAGAGTGCTAACGACAGAAAGGAAGAACTTTTCGTACTCCCTCGAAAACAAGCACGTATTTTAAAATTCAAATCTTTAAATATTTAATCAAAAAATATTTTATTATAATCCAAATTTTATTTTATAAAAACAATACCATTGAATTATCATTTACATTTATTTTTATATGATTATAATTTATTGATATAAATATTATAACATAAAAAAATTTAAAGTTAAAAATTAGTTTCGAAGACTGTGCCAAATTTGCAAATTTAATAGTGTGTCTTAGGTGGGACAGAAAGAGTAATGAAGTATCACAACACTACCAAAATCCTGATGTTTGCCTATTTTTCAGGACACTAAGCAAAGCCAGTATTGCACTCGGCAAAGTGTTTGTCGAGTGTAACACTCGGCAAAGAGCTCTGGCAAAGAGGGGGTTGGCAAAAGGCTATTTGTCGAGTGCTAGTCTACGGACACTCGGCAAAGACTTTGCCTAGTGCCTGGCACTCGGCAAAGTAGTAAGATTTGCCTAGTGTCAGTATCTAGGCAAACAAAAATGTTTGCCTACTACTTTGTCGAGTGTTAGGCACTAGACAAAGCTATTAATGTTTGCCTAGTGTCAGGCACTCGACAAACAAAAAATATTTGCCTAGTGCCAGACACTAGGAAAAATATGACAGCACTCTGCCACATCCCACCCTTCCCCGAGCTGGGTCTGCCTATATCTGGAAGCTCTCTAGGATCTTAAGACTGTCCTCACAGCCTAACACAAGTCTTTTCTACGCACTTTGTCCTCACTTATGCGCAACCAGCAAGAACTTCCTGGTCGGTCACCCATCCTCAAATTGTCCAAACACGCTTAACCTCAGAGTTCTTTGGAGATGAGCTTCCAGAAATGAAGTTGCAACTTGTTGATATGAGTATTTTATTAATCCTATTAAGTCCTGGGTCGGCCTCGGTTTTAAGGGTTGATCGGCTGTAGGATTCACCGCGGCATGAGAGGGGGCTGCCCATTACCCCGATGGGAGTAGGGGCGGAACCTTCGCGTGGTGATACTCCGGCACACGGTAACATGTCGTGGGATTATGTCTTGTGGGTACAGTTGTACACCTCTGATCAGAGTAAAATTATTCGAATAGCTGTGCCCGCGGTTATGGACGATCGACCAAATTCACTATGATTAGTCCCACTACTGAATAATTTGATTTAATAGAACTGGTTTAGTTCAGGTGGAATGGTTGGGCCTGTTCAACGTGGGAATAACGTTGTTCAGTGAAAGATTAATATTGTCTTAATTACTCAACTATTTTACTGTATTTAAACAATTAAATGTTTGTAAAATGCATTTATGCAAAATAGCCCCAAGCCACTCTTGTCTCCCCTTGCACGTCTCTATTTCTTGGTGTGGCTTGTTGAGTACAGTCGTTGTACTCAGTCTTGCGATTTTTCTCCCTTTCAGAAGTGTAGTGCTTCTGAGTTGAAGATGGAGTTTGAAGACCAAGGCTCAGACTCCAGTTGAGTTTGCCTGTGGAGTGGAGCTAAAGTCCCGCTAGTGTCGTCTTTCTTTTCCGCTGCAGTTTTTGGGTGTGAGGACTAAGAGCCTCTTCGGTAAGTATTTTTTTATTTTATGCTTTTCTTTACGTTTGGATCTGTCTATTAATTTGTCATTTTGTGTACCCTGGTTGATTCCTGAACAGGGATTTAATACGCAAAATAGTCTCAAAATTTAGGATAAATTTTCGGGCGTGACACACACCCCCTTAGAAGATCGACGTCCTTGTCGGTCAACCCCAGGCTAGGAACCTCCCTTCTTGGCCACGTCCGTCGTCCAGTGCCGACACATGTGCCATGCCATGTCCCATCAGGGCCCACACGCCATGAGCACCATGCCCACGCAACTGACCCGCCACGTGCCCGTGAAACCGAGAGGGTCGGCTCTGATACCACTATGTCACGTCCCATCCTTCCCGGGGAAGCCGGCCGGGGGCGGTGGGCCGAGGGGGCACCGACCGGGAGGACAGCGGCGGCAGGCACGCATGCGTGTGCAGTGTGTGTTAGTGCAGTGGCGGACCCAGGATTTTATGGGAGCCTAGGCGAACCGTCGAACCCAAACCACAATCATAACAATTAATAGTAAAAATCACTCAAATTCTCAAACATGTTGATCGATAAACAAATAAAGTTGTTGATATTTGATACTAATATCATTGTTTAATAGACATACCTTATAGAAGATTACGAGGACGAGGTAATTACATCTTTCGAGTCTTAATATTTTGAAACCGCCGAAGGATAGTAGCTTCATCAAGTGATTTGAATAATCCTCGCTCAATATAGCAAATCATCAAGTGATTGAACCAATCATCAGCGACCTTATTACGCAATTTAGTCTTGATAATTTTCATCGCTGAGAAGGATCTTTCAACCGTTGCCGTAGAAACCGAAACTAACAATGCCAATTCAATGAGCTTGTAGATCTATGGGAAAACCAAATATTTTTCTGTTTCAACCATCTTTGCTGCCAAACTTGCTATATCCACACAAGAAGCAAATGCAGCATGTCTTCTCACATGAGAAATATATGTCTCAAGTTGTTCCCTTATTATTGCACGATCATGATCAGAAAAATCCCCACCATAAACTTCAGTAAGCCGAGCAATCTTGTTGACATCAAACTTGGAGAAAGAGTTCTTCGGATCAAGACAAGAGAAGCATGTCAATAACTCTGTAGTCGTTTCACTGAACCGATGATTCATCTCAACACATATTTTGTCAACAACAACATAAAAAATTTCAGCATGAAAATAATGAAGATTAGTGATAGTAAATCCATCACGCCTCGAACGTCCCCTCATCGGTATCTCTTGAGCCATATTTGGAACCGGAATACCCTTCACTTCACAAAATTGTTTTACCTCATCAAATAATGTGTCCCATCCACTTTCTCTCATGATGTTTAAGCGAGTTTTTACATCATGGACGAGCTGTATATACAATAAATGAAATATTTTGATTAGAAATAAGCAATTAGACAAATGAGAAATTGAATATAAAGACTAAATACTTACCTCAAGAGCATTAACAATGTTAATATCTTTCTTTTGTAGCAGATGTGAGAGTTCATTTGTAATACCAAGCAACTTTAACATAAGCTTCAAAATGAACACAAACTGAAAACACTCCATTTTTTCTATCAAACCAGCCGCTTGATTTGGTACTCGTGCATCTTCATGAACCATATGCAGCACATCTATCACTGAATCCCACATTTGGGATAAATGAACCAAAGTTATGTGATGTGAACCCCATCTTGTATCCCTAGGTCTAGCAAGGATACTTTCTTGATTCAATCCCTCCCTGTAGATGCCTCACCACTTTCAAGCCTAGCCAAAATAGTTTTATGATGGCTTTCAATCAACGCATCCCTTCTGTTGCAAGATGCACTTGTTGTGTTCACAATTAATGACACATACTCGAAGAAATCATGAATAGAAGAGCAACAATTTGCTATAGAAACAACTACCAATTGTAATTGATGGGCAAAGCAGTGGACATAGAATGCATATGGGTTTTCATCTAGAATTTTTTTGGAGGCCATTAAATTCACCTCTCATATTGGAAGCCCCATCATATCCTTGTCCTCTTATTCTAGTAACTGATAACTTGTGCCTATCAAGAACATCAAATAATGCTTGCTTCAAGGCTTCAGATGTAGTATCGGTGACATGTATGAGAGCAAGAAATCTTTTAACAACATTCCCTTGATAGTTGACATATCTACAAAATAGAGTGACAAATAAATTAAATACTAAACCACAATTATGTAATGAAAAAAGTACAAATTAAATGACTTCCTGTACCTTAAAACTACTGCTATTTTCTCTTTGACTGATATGTTACGTGATTCGTCAATGAGCACGGAAAATTGTCTATTACCAATCTCTCCCATAATCACTTCAGTTATTTCTTCTACACAACATCTTGCAAGATCCTTTTGAACCTTATGCGAAGTCATCTTGCAATTTAACCCACCGCGGTCATAGGCATCTCTCACTTCCTCATTATTATCTTTAAGAAAATCTATCAACTCCAGAAGATTACCTTTATTTAAAGAGTTAGAGGACTCATCGTGCCTACGAAAAGCCATGCCTTGCTTTAAAAGGTATCTTGAACAACGAAGAGTAGAAGACAAACGAATTTGATACAATTCTTCTGACCGTTGACTAGCTCTAAATAACACATTAGGCATGCTGTGCCTCTGATTTTTAAAATCATCACAGTTCTTGACACATTTGTTATGAGCACTATTTACGTCACCGACATGATTAGGAAGTGATTTATATGCATGCTTCCAATCTCCACCCTATTCTATTGAAAACATCATAGCAAAAGTGTTCTGGTCTTCCTGGTTGTTTAAAAAGGAAGCAATAAAAGCAAAATCCAGCATCCTTGGACTCACTATATTCTAACCAATTATACTTCTTATACCATGATGGTGAAAAGGCTCTTGAAGCACCAGCCGCATATTGTGTACGAGGAAAAATCAGAGTAATTGGTTGTGTTGGACCCTTCAAAATATATGCTCTTCTAACTTGGTCTTGAATTTCAAGAGCATACTCATATATTGGTTTTCTAAGAGCTAGATCACATATGATTTCATTAGGATCAAACTCACCGACAACATTATTTCCCTAAATTGGTTGAGGCTGCAGATGATCTGGTATTTGATTTGGCTCCTCCAAATTTTCTTGAGTTCCATGGCTGCCACCGTGATCATCTCTACTTGTTGTATCAACCAAAAAACGTCTCATCCCTAAATCATATTCGAATCATTCAAAAACATATGCACCAATAGTCAGTACTACCAAATACCAATAGTAACAGCCATAATTCAAAACCTAATTACCCCTAAGTAAAAAACATTGAAGAACAAAAGTAATAAAAATAGAATTATTACCCGATTGGCTAAGTCTTCTCTGCGCTTCCATTGCCGGAACAAGAACAACCGAACAAAAGACTAATGAAAATTGGAAAACCCAAAACGCTATGGTCTATGGACGCTGAAAATCAGAAACTAAAACTTGATTCAGTTCGGCCGTGAAGAAAAAAATAAATTCTAGATTTCTAGGTACTGTATGAAATAGTAGGTAAAAATAAATAATACACTTAAAAGGAGAATTGAAAGGCACTGTATGTATTTTGCATCGCTCACTAAACCGAACAGAAGAACAAATAAGATATACCTATCGCAAGAGATTGGACGGCCGTCACGGCCGTGAAGACCCAGCGCCGGCGGTGGCCAGTGGCGGCGCAAGAGATTGGACGGTGCCACTCCAACGCACGCGTTGCACTCGCATGGGAAAGTCCGAATTCGATCTGTTCTGTGCAGTGCAGCCGCAGCACGGGTGAGAGAGACGGCGTCGGCGCGTTGCCTAAAAAGCTACGCCTTAGCCGCGTGCGTATTTGCCTGGAAATTGGAAATGCTACGCCTTCAATCACTGAGCCCGTCGGCCTTCGCCTGGATAACTGCGCCACGCCGCATGTGTGTATTTGCTATTGCGCATGTGCGTATTTGCTGCTGCCCTAGCCGAGAACACACGCGCCTGTATATTTCTAATGGGCCTTAATGGCAAGAGGCCGGGGAGCCCGGGCAACGGCCTAGGGTCGCCGGGCCCTAGGCCCGCCACTGTGTTAGTGTGTGAGCTAGCTAGCCAGGCCGGTGAAATTTTTTTAGGACCGTGTCAAGTTTTGGGATTTTTTTGCATCAATTTAAAAATTTTTAATTATTTTTTATTTAGTAGAGAATTATTTTGCCTAGTGTAGCACTCGACAAATCCTTTGCCGAGTGCCCGACACTAGGCAAAGAAACCCTTTGCTGAGTGTCTGGCACTAGGCAAAAAAGCCCTTTGCCGAGTGTATGGCACTAGACAAACCCTTTGCCTAGTGTCAGGCACACTCTGTACTAGGCAAAGTAATTCCCTATTAAATGCAAAAAATAATTAAATTTTTTTAAATTGATGTAAAAAAATTCCAAAACTTGGAATGGTGTCATGTATGTTATATATTATGTCCATAAAAAGTTTTGAAGCCAAATTATAAATTCAACCATCATTATGTGATATGAGTATAAACTCTAATATTCGTATTCGGAGATATTTCGATTTATTAGCGTCGTACTTGATAAAATATTCGAAACCTTTTTAATTTTTTACCACAGCCTCAATGTTTGATTTCATGATACTTTGACAAATCTCGTGATTTTTGGATTTTATTTGTTTTTTAATAATTTAAAAACCGACCGGACTTTATTTGACTCACGGTTTTCCTGAATAAGATCTTTGAAATTACTTTCTATTTCCTAGATATGACATTAACATGGACTCAATAACATGAATATCATTTTTAACACATTTTATTCAATTATTCGAATCACTTATAGTTCAAATGTGGCACTAGTAAAGAAATTCTTATAAATACAAGAAATATTTAAATATAGCGAACAACTAAAAAATACACCAAATTTTAACATTTAGTAATTCATGTTGTATATGGGAGGGGAAAAAAGTATGGAGGGTGTTATAGAACAAAATCTTAAAATTTTGCCGAGTGTCTCGGTGAAGCACTAGGCAAATCCTAACATTTGCCGAGTGCCTTGGGGAAGCACTCGACAAACTTCAATTTGTGCTAAGTGTCTTGGTGAGGCACTCGGCAAACTTTAATTTTTGCCAAATGCCTAGATTTGCCTAGGGGAACACTAGACAAAAATAAAAGTTTGCCTAGTGCTTTACTTTTGCCGAGTGTCACACTAGGCAAACAAGAAAGTTTGTCTAGTGCCAAGCTTTGCTGAGTGACACTCGACAAACCTTTGTTTATTTAGTGCTTACGATTATACACTCGACAAACTCCTCGACACTATAAATTTCCGGTAGTGCAACTTGGATTATACATCCATATATTTGCATGGTCACTAGCTTGGTGCTGTGTTGCATGGTACGCGGTCAATTAATAATAGTATTTAATTCACCCTATCAAACAGAACAATATTTTTTGCATAAAATTTCAGCGCTAGAACATGTATACCAATTTAATTTGGACCTATATATAGACGGCAGTAAATTAATTAATATCTCTTTTATTTTAATCTTAAATTCTGATCGTATTTCACATAGATAGCTTTTTTCATGCAAACTATATTATATAATCTCTTCTTGAACGATCTAGCATATCCCACCTCATATTGCACGAAAACAACCCCACCTGATCTTCTACATCCACGCAAAATACGATCCCAGGCACAGGCACATGTTCCTTAGACGCAAAATACGATCATTATTAATTGAAAAATAGTTTTTTTATTTTTTAAAAAACATGATTTTTTTTGGAAAATATGCAACTTTTAGCAGCTATGGAAGAGGGCTCTATAAAAACAGAAGTAGGCAAAGCCGAATAGAACTTAACCTAAGTCTATCACACCGTCACTACCTACCAATTTATTTTTTTAACAAAAACGTACAATCATAGTGTGTGTTCCAACACTAGGAGGCCATAGGTTGGACAAAAAAAAAGAAAAAAAACTTGTCCTGTCGGATTGGGACATTAACCCGGGCAAACGCTCAAAACGAGTCTTCACCAGAACCCTAACAAGACCCACTTACACCACACGGCCAAAAGATCGACGCCTTAAACGACGACACCCCCAAACATACACACAACTAGCCGTGAGAACTTTACCATAGAGTTCTTATTCAACTGGACAATAGGGGTATATAGACCACACTTCACCGAAAGGGTTACCGCCACGTGGTACTCGTCGCCGTTATGCCGCTGCATGCTAGACCCCACCCGACGGGGTGGTAACCATCAGATCCGGATTTCTTATAGGACTCAACGCGCGGGGGCCTCGCCTCATCCGTCGTTGGACACCACCTCACCGCTTGCGAGGGCCACGTCTCGTGCACTCCTGCACTCCTCTTCACGGGGGCCACGTCACACCCGCTACTGCACTCCTCTTCGTGGGGGCCATGCCACGCCCGCTACTTCACTCCTCATCACAGATCTGTTTCTATTGTCGCCGTCGTAGCGAGAGAGTAGTTGCCCTGCTTCTCCCGATCTTCGTCGAACAACTGAGCTGTCGCAGAGAGTCGACCTAGCCTCATTGCTTCACCGTCGCGCTTAACCTTCTCCTCCAATCCAGCAACCAGAAGCTTGCGTCGTCTTCTGACGATCTACCACACCGGATAGCCCAGCAAGGCTGAAACCACCCATCACGATCCCACTGCAAGCCTAGTCGTCGCACAATGTCATCGCCGCAAGCGCTGTCTACTGACGTAGTCCCACACCGTACTGACCATTGTCATTCAATGTCAGCCGTCACGGTCCGCTGCAAGCCGCTAGAAACCTAGCGATGCCACGACCCCTAGCTGCCACCAAGATCTCGAAAGCCTTGCCATGCCGCCTTGTTCTCTGAAGATGGTTCTGGAACCGCATATCTGATATATATAATATACTATATGCTGAGATATATACTACATGCTGAGATATTATATCTGATATATAATATAAATATATGCTGACACGATTTTCTTATATATATGCAAATTAATTAATAAATTTGGTCTAAACCGAAGCAAAACTGACTATATTTTATGCTTTCCCCAAAAAAGAAAGTAGTTAATTTTTAAACCATACAAAGTGATTTTTATTTAAGTATCGATGATCGCCTGTTTTGCATCTCCTTAGGTTCACCGCCGCCATATGGAGCACACGCGCATGCCATCGGATTCGGGGAGGAAGAGCCTCGGCACGACGGCGACATCGCTGGCGTTGGGAGGAGGGTTGGGGAGCAATGTACCTGTGCCATCGTCTTCTCCCATAGGCCGTGGATCTGGCCCACCTGCCGGCTACTTTCCTGTTGGCCGCGGTTCTATCTCGGCAATGTCGCTATTCCTCCTTGGTGGTAGCAACAGCATGGCGTCGAGCTGCATAACCCACGACACCTTTCATCAACCAATGAAATGTCATTCCATGCATCTTCAACTCCTGCTTGGTGGGATTCGACAAGTTTGGATCCAACGTGGTAAGAAAACTAATGCAGTTTTTGCAGCTTTTGTATAGTTTTTATTCACTACGGGAAAGCCCTAGTTTGCCGAGTGCCTAGGGCACTCGGCGAAGCCCTAAAAACTCTCGGCAAAGATTTCGCCGAGTGTTGCACTTGGCATATCTCACACGGCGAACTATGCGACGGCGAAGAATTCTTTGCCGAGTGTTTTTCGTCAGGCACTCAGCGAAAACTTCGTCGAGTGTCCCTTCGACACTCGGCAAAAAAGGTACCCGGTTGGTGGGTCGACGGTGACGGACGCTTTGCCGAGTGCCAAAAAAAACACTCGGCGAATTTTTTTGATTTTGTCGAGTGCCACTACAATACACTCGACGAAATTAACATGTTTGCCGAGTGCCAGGGAAACACTCGGCGAAGAGGGGGACTTCGCCGAGTGCTTTTCGTAATGCACTCGGCAAAGCTTAGACACTCGGCAAAGATGGTTCCCAGAACCCTCTCTTTGCCCTCTTTGCTGAGTGTTTTGGCCATTGCTCTCGGCAAAGAGCTTCTTTGCCGAGTGTAACACTCGGCGAAATGACATTTTTTTGATCTTTTTAATTCGTTTGGTCGCATATTTCACAAAAATCAAAACATACACAATTCATAATTCACATCCACATCCACATCTACAATCACAATTCCACAACGACATCCACATCCATAATTCACATCCACATCCATATTTTCATCCACAATTCACATAACATAGATAGTCCACAATCCACAGTAGCTAAACATAGTCCACAATCCGTTATGACAAGCAGAATCCACAGTTATTATAGTTATTATAGTCCACAAACCTAGGGTATTGAGTTATTATAGTTTTGTTAGCAATAAACAAAGCATAATTTATCGAGGTGGAAATGGCAGCGAACCTCTGTGGTCATTGGTGGGGTTATTCGACGCCGTCGATTGAGGCTGCACAAAAGGAAAAGAGAATAGTATAGGTTGTCAAGATAGTAACTTTAGCAAATAAGAAAAGTAAATGCGAGGTAGTCAAGTAACGCACCGGAGTGCCTACAACAGGCTGTGGAGGAGTGAATACCACAGGTTGTGGCGGTACCACAGGAATACCCATGTTCTGACTGATTGGTTGCACGTAGCTGTACATCTTAGTCATCCTCATCTCAATCTCCCGCCGTTTCCTTCTCTCCTCTTCCAACTCGTCCTACAATATTCCATCCTAATGTTAGAAAGTGAAGCAAACAATCAGTAAATATCAATGAATTGAGCATAAAACTGAAAATTTCTAACCCGACGTTTCCTTCTCTCCTCTTCCAACTCGTCCTACAATATTCCATCCCAATGTTACAAATCGAAGCAAACAATCAGTAAATATCAATGAATTTAGCATAAAACCGAAAATTTCTAACCCGAAGCTGCTGCACTTCGAATTACGAAGCAGTCTGTGAAGCGGTCGGCCGTGTGCGTATGGCCGGGCTTTCGCTCGTGCTCCTTGCTCGAAGTTGGGACAGAGTGGGTGTACTGGCTGTATCGAGGATGTTGTCGCAAATCCAGTACCGCCCATGCTTCTTGCCTCCTCCCACCCTCATGACAACTTCTCCATCAATATCCTGGGTGGTAGGATTGAAATATTCCCCATGGAACTCCCTTGCCATCGTGGTGTACTGACTGAGGCGGCTGTGGACGATCACAATTGTGTATGCCGAGGGCCCGTCCTCTGGGTTGTAGTCGACATCGGACGTCGCCTTGCTCTTGTGGGTCAAAGCCCTTGCCTTGAACTGGGAGATAGGCTACCCATCATGCGACGCCGACTACGAATAAAATAATAGTATGATTAAGAACTATTGAGCCTTGGTCGTTGAAATGAAAAATAAAATCCATGTACCCATCTAGCTGCATACTGGTTGAGGCTAAGGCTGCCTTGGTGGTGTGATGCACCTGGCATCATCAAACGCCGCTCCCGGCAAGCGAAGTGCGTCTCCTGCCACTCGGCAGCGCACCACCTGTGCACCATGCGCTCCCAGCAATCGAGAAGCTGGCCGCACCACCAAACAGGCACACGTCATCAAGTATAAGATATATACCTAGATCAAATAAAATGTACTTAATCGTTCAAAAATTTGGTGTGATATTTACCTGCTTGTATTATTCCTTTGTCAGAGTCATGGTTCTTGCTTCGGTTTTGATGACCTTCAGGTTGTTGTATGCAGCGTTGTATGCAATGATGGCCTGGACGCGTGCCTCGTAATGCATGTCAGTCACGAGTTTGCGATAGGATTTGTCAGCCGCCGCAGCTGCTCTGGCCTCGTATCCTGTCTGGCATCTAAAAAAATCCTACATAAGCACATGATGTATTGAGCCATTGTTTCAATAATGTGCAATGAATGTGATGTATTTTGGAACATGGTTTGACAGAAGACTTACCCACAACTCGGCCTTCACCCGCTCCGCCCTGTTGTTGAATATCCTTCCATCTCGATCAGGAAAATCGAGGACGGCGACGTAGTGGTCAAATGTGTAGGCAGGCTCCGACTTTCCGGCATATTGAACAAGGCTAGGAAAGTGTACTCTGCACAGAAGACCCAGGATACCGTTGACAAGGCGTTTTGTGATCACCTGTTGTGATCACAATCCAACCCCTGCCAAGTGAAAATAAATTGAATTATTAGTTTCAATTGTAATTTTTAACAAATAAAATGGAAAATTATTGACAACATCCAAGGTTACTTACCGAGTCCCTTCAGGCTGAATTAGCGAGCGTTTCTCGATAGGTATCGATCGCCGTGGGAGGGTCGATGGACCTCGCAACCAAATAGTCGGTGAACCCCCGGCGGAGCGGACCCCCGGCGGAGCGGGAGCCCCCGGCGGAGCGGACCCCCGGGCTCACTGCTCCTCCTGCTCCTCACCAAAGCGGTAGAACCCCGAGCCTCCTTCTCCGCCTGCTCCTCCTCCACCCGCTCCTCCTTCTCCTCGTCACTAGAGGAAGCTATAGGGGCGGGTATCCCCCTTCGACCCCTGCCATCACAAACCTTGCGTCGACCCTTGTCACGACTCCTACCGGACCCCTCAGCTGCATCGGACCTTCGAATGGCATCTGCCGCTCTCCTGAACACCGATGTGTACTTCCTCAAACCGCCCACCATCTTTGTTCAGTCACCTGCACTTAGAAAGAGTAAACCAATTAGCATAGATATACAAAAATACGAAAAGAGAGATGCAAAATAAACAGAACATAGATGCAAAATAAATAGAACATAGTTAGTACGGTGCATACATGTATTAGAAATAATCATCCAAATCGGGATTAGCTGGATCATAATTGTCATCATCACTATCAGCCATGTTGATATAATCATTAGGTTCCTCCTCGGAAGGAGGAATGTTGTCATCCCTCTAATTTCCTAAATATAACCGCTGAAGTAATTCTAAGTCCTTCACATTATGAACGGGAGACATCTAAGGTTACGTTACACACATGCAAATGATGGTGAAGGTAGCAGCACCTGCAAAATAGGAATGCACGGCTCGATGGCCGACACACAAGCGATGGCATGGCTGCACGATGCAACTCTGTTCATCATATAAAAAAAGGCTTCAAACATACGTGCATACAATAAACTTCAAAATATATACGTGCATATAGCATAGATTTCCTACTCAAATCAAAGGAGCATAGATATGTTTCTAATAAATACCATTCTTTTTACCATTGATTTGTTTGTAATAAATACCTAAATTTATTTCTTTTTGCCATCAATTTGTTTCTAATGTTGCACATGATACTATATCGATTAATGTTTCTAATGTGAACAACAAAATCATGTTTCCAATCTATTAACAAAATCTCACAAAAAATTTTCTAATGTATGAAAAATATGACAAGGAGATTACCTAGGCCGGAGTGGGGGAGCCGTCAACCGAGGCGTCGGCGGGGTGCGCCGCCGGCGAAGGAGGGTCACCCGGGAGGGCGTCGGCCGTAGGGGCTACGGCCGGGAGGCGTCGGCTGGGACGGCGTCGACCAGGGCGGCTGCGTCGGCCGGGGGGGGCGGCGTCGGCGGTCGGGCGGGGGCGTCGGTCGGGCGGCGTTGTCGGGGCGGCGGGCGGCGTAGCTAGGCTAGAGGGCCGGGGCTGCGAGGCGGCGACGGATGGGGCGCGGGGGCGGCGGCGCGATGGGAGTTCGCTAAGTCCCGAATGAATGGCGCCGGGAGGAGGCGGGCATATAAAAATAATATGCCATGTGCTGAAACTTTGCCGAGTGCCCCGATCTGGGCACTCGGCAAAAACAAGCTTTGCCGAGTGCCGATCGCGAGCTCTCGGCAAAAACAAATTTCGCCGAGTGCAGGGAATGCACTCGGCAAAGATGCACTTCGCCGACCGCCAACCTCTAGGGCACTCGGCAAAGTTTGTGTGGGGGCTATTTTTGCACAATTTTGCGTGTGTCATATTTTACCGAGAGCTACACTCGGCAAAAAAACTTTAGTTTGTTTGCTTCTAATAATTTAAAATTATCAAATGGATTCAAAAAAATTACCAAATTTTTGCATAAACCAATATATGATATTTATTGCCTAGGAAAAAAAGATTTGAAATCAAACGACAATTCGGCCGTCACTTTCGCTCCAAATCTAAACAATCCTTCTCAACATTTATAATCTTCTCTGGAGAATCTTTGGTTTTGTGAGCGTCTACTTGATAAAATATTCGAGACCTTCTTGATTTTTTACCACGGTCTCAATGTATGATATCATGACATCCTGAAAATTTTTATGATTTTCCAACTTCGTTTGATGTTTTATAATTTTAAAATCATTCGCTCAATAGGTTCATAACCATGTTTCGTGAAGAAAAATTTCGAAATTTCTGTTCATTAACCGCATAATGACTCAAAAGGGTCTAAATAACATGAATACAATTTTTTCACTAATTTTATTTCTTTTTTTAACCACTTACATTTCTAATTTGAGACTTGCCAAAAAATTCACGAAAATATAATAAATCAAAGAAATATAGCAAAACCAATCAAAAAATTACCAAATTTTATAATTATGGATTACATGTTGTATTTATGTAATAGAGAAAGTTTGGAGGGTAGATGAGGAAAAATTTTCGCAAGTTTGCTGAGTGCCAGCTGAGAACACTCGACAAAATTGAACTTTTGCCGAGTGCCTTTGTAAGACACTTGCCAAAGGTCTTATTTTGCTAAGTGCTTTGCCCTGGCGCTCGGCAAAGGAGATATTTTGCCGAGTGTCTTGACCTGGCACTCTGCAAAGATGTTGACAAACGGTTGTTGCGATGATTCGGCGACAGCCGTTGCAATTTTGACGAGTGTCCCTTATTGGCACTCGGCAACAATGTACTTTTGCCGAGAGCCATGTGAAGGCACTCGACCAAAATATCATGTTTGCCGAGTGTTTTTATTCGCGAGTGTAAACACTCGGCAAAGTGTTGGTTTTGTCGAGTGTTTTTTTTGCCAAGAGCCCACTCGGCAAATAGGTTATTCGCCGAGTGCCGGATAGAAAGCACTCGGCAACCCTTGGCTTTCCCGTAGTGATTGTAGCTTCTGTATAATTTTACATATTCATCAGCTTAATCTTTTATTTGGTTGATGACCGCCGTCTGAATATATTTTATACAGTATGTATGTTCTTTCTAGAGAATATGTGGAACATCATTATTTTGTGCCAGCACGTTAATCCCTATTTCATGGCTATATATTTTTTAGGTTGGGATTTTATTTGTTGGATGACCATGATATGGATATATTTTGTATGGCATGTATGCCCTTCCTTTTTATTAAGTATGGACATTTTTATTTTTGGAGTATATTTGTTCATGCTATTTAATTACTTTTCTATGAGAAATGTATGCACATTTTTATTTTGCACCAGAAATTATTTTTAATTTAATTTATTCATTAGATTGTCTCCATTGTTTAATCCCATTAATATTCTTATTTATTATTATTATTATTTTATACATTATATTTGATATATTATATTAGTTTATTTAATAAAACATATTTCAATTAGCAATTACAATGTGTATATGTTGTTTTTGCAGGGACAAAGACACATTTTCACCAGGTAGAGGTACTTTGGCAACCAGCCACATAATTTTCATTTGGTTGGTACACCATCTCACAATAGAGGAAGTTCGCCCTCAGAGGTTGAACTCTTATCATAGCAACCACTTATTGTACTCAACAATGAAAACAAAAAAAGTAAGGACTAAGAAGAGGATTTTGTGGACATCAATAGAGGACAAAATATGATGAGTGCTTGGATTGAAAATTCGACGGACTCGGCCACTGGAGCTAATAGGAATGGAGAAGCATTTTGGGATGATGTTATTAAGTCATACAACAAAAACAGCCCACCGAAAAGAAATAGGAATGCAAAGCAAGCTAAGGATCGATGGCACAATGTTAATAGGTGGTGTGACCTATTTGAATCTTCATATCTGAAGGCTCGTAGAGTGTTTACAAGTGGCTACTCTGATCAGATGTGGATGGATGCAGCCGATAAGTTTTATTTGGAAGACAATAAAATGAAAAACTAGGACCCTTTGTGCTTACAAATGTTTGGAAAATATGTCGTGAAATGTCGAAGTGGAAAACATACAACGAAGAGCTCAAGAACGCTCGTAAAAGGAAGTCATATCACCTTGAAGAAGATGGAGAACATGTTGAAAATGTTGAAGAAATGCCAAAGCGATCATTGGGACAAAAGGCAGCTAAAAAGGCCGCTCTTGCTGCAAAAGGCAGGTTAAAGGTAATGGATGATGAGGAAAAATTGAAGGAATCCGCAATTGATGTGGAAAAGATTGATAAATTAAACAAGATCGAAGAAAACATTAGTGCAAACCACATGAAAATACTAGAACTGCAACAAAAGTTATCTTTCGATAAGATTGAGACCACAACGATTGCCCATCTACATTGCCCATCTAATAGCACAAGAGAACAGAGAGGCGAAGAAGCTAGAGATGGAAGGGAGAAAGCTTGAGATGGAATCAAAGAAGCTTGAGATTGAGCGAAAGAAGCTTGAAAAAAAATCGATGATGATGGACGCATATAACAACCTTATCTCATAGGATACAAGTTTAATGAGAGATGACGAAAAGGCTGAGCGAGTTGCTGTCATGAAGTATTTGAGAAAATTTCTTTTTTCTAAAATTATCTAATTTGGTATGCCTTTTAATTCTTGTACAGTTTCTGTCATTTTAATTTTATAGTTGAACTGCATTTGAACACTATTATTGTTTTTACATGCAAAAGGAATGAATTACTTGCGTGGTGCCAATAGTACAACAAAGAAGCATATTGTTGCAACTATATTTGAATTGTCTGTTAGAATATATATGAATTATCAGAACAAACCTTCAATTGTCTTTTCTTTCTAATCATGTTGCTCTTATTTTTGTTTGGTATATTTTCTATCAAATAGCAACACACTGGTACACACAATAAATTATTTATTATTGATTTTACCTATATGCACAACATTAAACTGCTTAGAGATGAACTTTTCGTCTGTGAGTATAGTTTACAGACGACCCCTTGTCTTTGAGTTGTACATGCCTAAAAATAACATCCACACGAACTACAATAAAGAAAAAAAAAGAAAAATTGATTGGTAACTAAGTGTATTGGGACTAATGTATTAGATTGTTTTTATATAAGTTAGTTTTAGTTTTAAGATAAATGAAGTAAATAAAATTAAAAGTGATCGTTATTTTTATTATAAAACTTGCACACTACTTTTACACAGTTCGTATTCAGTCAGACTTTTCATGGATCCCGATTCATTCATATGACTGTTCGTACGGAAGATAACAGTGGGTAAATTAGTCAAGCTGCGGGTATATGCCGCGGCTGAGAATCTCGCCGGAAGCAGAGACGACGACGGACAGAGAATTTTGTTTCAATCGAGTTGAGATCAATCCATATCATGTTGAACTATCGATAGATATAGATACTGTGTCCGGGTGTGTCATGGGCAAGCAATTAGCTAGCCAAGAACTCGTTAATAGTGATGTTTTCACTCTTGATATATGCATTTAATTTGACATAACCAAATTAATTAACATCGTTTTTACAGAGCATGTATAGCTAGTTTGGCAAATCAAAGACCAACAAGTGTAGCTCCCGACACTCCCAGGTGTGTGCATGTTTTCATCTGAGAAGACGAGCTTTCGACAAACACAACAGTAATACATGCATTTAATTTGATAGTGAAAGAAAGTGACAGGGCATGCTCTCTCACTGTGCTAGTGAAAAAAAAAGATGATCTTTTCCCAGTAATGAAATATTATACATACACGCATATATTAATTTGCATGCATGGTCGCCAGCTAGGTACTGCGCTGCATGGTACGCAATGTTTAATTCGCACTATCAAACAAAATCTTTTTTGCGTGTAAAACATGTACAATTCAACATACCAATTTAATTTACACCTACATATATACAAAACCAAGTTAGTATATTTTTCCTTTTCATCTTACATTATCTGGTATAGAGGATTCTGATGATACTACTTCGCTTAGATAGCTTCATACAAACTATACTATATAATGTCTTTTTGAACTATCTTAGCATCCTAATTTATATTATACGAAAACATCTCCACATGCTCTATTACACCCAGAGCACCCATTTCTTACATGTTCAAAGTCGTACCTCTTAGTCTGTCACACCACCGCTACAAACATGCCTACTCCCGAAGAAATGGAAATCACTACTACAGAAGAGGCCAAAGGTGCCGGTTGAGAAACCCCTTAGGTGCCGGTTTCTCCAACCGACACCTATTGGTCGGCACCAATGATCAAAGTCATTGGTGTCGGTTTTTTAACCGGCACCTATTCAGGCGAATAGGTGTCGGTTCATGTAGAATCGGCACCTATTTATCCGACACATATACTGACCGAACCCCATTCAACGAGGTGCTCCGAATTTCTTCTTATAGGCCCACTCCTTTAACGGACCCATCATACTTACTGGACCCACCAAATTTATCCACGCAACTACGTACCTTGATGACGGGCCCTCTTTCGCGCCCGCGAGTTAGAGTTACAGGCACGAGCGACTGAGTCCAGCTGGCCATACGCATGAGAGATGCATATTTAAGCTGGTGTTGGTCTTGTTCGGCAAGCGATATGGTACTAATCGAGGGAATAGTATTTTTCTGAGAATAGGTGCCGGTTCTTATTACGAACAGCCACCTATATAGTATAGGTACCGGTTTTACTATTCATCCGACACCTATTCGCGAAGAATAGGTGGCGGTTCGTAATAAGAACCGCCACCTATAGTATAGGTGCCGGTTCTACTATTCATCTAACACCTATTCACGAAGAATAAGTGGCGGTTTGTAATAAGAACCGCCACCTATACTATAGGTGCCGGTTTTACTATTCATCCGATACCTATTCGCGAAGAATAGGTGACGGTTCGTAATAAGAACCGTCACCTATAGTATAGGTGTCGGTTCTATTATTCATCCAACACCTATAGATATAATAGGTGCCGGATTTAATTGAACCGGCACCTTTTGGACCGATACCTATGACCTTTTTTGTAGTAGTGAATAGAGGCCCCTTTTTCTTCGGGATCCTGAAGTATCATAGGTCAAATTATTATTTTTTACCATATTTAGAATTTACGTTAGATCAGAACCTATCCACGTGAGGACTGACGGTTGGCACAGAACGAGAACCTGGGCCCTCGCTTTCCGGGGCTTCGGGACCCCAGCTTCCATCAAGATTTACATCTTCAAGGAAGACATAGATATAGTTATGTATTGGAATAAACTTGTAGAGTGTTGTCCATCATGAACTCCTTCATCAATGATATCTTCGAAAAGCTCGTCTAACATAACAAGAACTTCTATTACAAGTCACGAGAGTATGTCCGGGGCCTAGGCATAGCCAGGGGACCTGGGCACTGTACGTGCCTCGGAAGGAGTGCCTCGGGAGCAGAACACAGCCTAGGAGATTGACATTACCTCAGGATAAAAGCAAATCATATGATAACTCTAACGAGAAGCCCATTGGTATTGGTTGCCCCAGGCTCTTCACGAAGATCTTCGCCTGGGTGTTATTATCTCAAGGCAAAGAATGTGTGCGCCGTTGGTGGTCTGAGCTGGATGGTAGGCCCAGCAACCTGATCGAGGGCAACATCATCGTGCCAATTGCAGTGCGGGGCCTAAAAGATTACAGATTAAGATTACGGCTTGGTCGCATGCAACCAGGTGGTTGCAAGGTTTGAAGTCACCGACGACGCCACGTCACTCAAAGCAGCAGGGGTGGAGCGACATGGTTCATGCTGGCAGGCGATTCACAACTTCGCTGCCAAGCAAAGAGATAGACGGTGGGTCTACCATGACCTGGCTTGGGTCCACCAAGCCTGGTTTCAGGAACGAGATGAGAGAAGCAAGACCTAGCTGTCCCGGGGCCCCCTTGTTAGGGAGCCCAGGGCATAATAAAATAGTCGTCCACGGTAAATTCTTTGATTAATTCAAGGATGTTAGAGGGGATAAAGACAAGACAAAGACATTTCCTAGGTGATAACGGCGTTATAAACCCCTCAGACTATAAAAGAAAGGGGTTATGCCACTTAGAAAGGATCTGGTCTTTGGGAACCCTAGAACCCTAGTTCATTGAATAGCATGTATTTTGTACTCTCGCATCCACATAGTCCAAAACATAGGAGTATGGTATTATGTTTCCGAACAGCCTAAACCTGTATATGTGTTGTGTTCATATTTGTTTGTTTTACATATTTTAGCATACCACACACGCCATGAGCTCGATCCCTACTCGACCCCTGGCCGGATCTTCAAAGGGGGGTCTTCTCTTCCCAGTTATGGGAGTACCACTCTCCGACACCTACATATTCATTTTTTCACCATCATATATATTGCCTTCTCCTTATTAGGTTATGTCATTGCCACTAAAATGGTAGAACCGGGTCCAACACCGACCAACCCATCCCTCCACCACACCACAGCACTGCCAACTAATCCCCCTACTCGTCCACAACAAAGTCTCCCACTTCAGCCTGCCCCAAATACCATTGCTGGTTCATAGTTTGTGGTAAAGAGGAGTCCTCCGAGTTAAAGGATGAAGGAACAAGAATGGTAAATGGAATGAAAAAGGAGGATAAAACAATATAATAAGAAAAAGTAAGAAGGGGTCAAATAGAAGAATAAATATTAAGAACTAGTTATACGAGGGCAAGTAAGAAGTAATGGTCAAGTTCTACGAGCAAGTAAAGAATAATACCAACTAAACATATACCTGGTATGTGTGGCATCTACCAAAAAGCCAATCTGTGTAGCATCCATGGAAAGTACCTTTTTTGACCTTTCGTGTTAACCGAGAGGCACCCTAACCCCATTACAACAATCATAATCGAAGCCACTTATCCTTACAAAATATTAGCATTACTTTTTCTTAAAAAATAAATTGTGGTTCTATTGATTTTCCGTATCATATTATCACTAAGATTTTTCTACTTCAAAAAATAATGTCTATACACGTTTGGCCTCACATAATGCATAAACAACAACCCTCCAAACATGTACTCCTAGAATTACTACTATCGATGTTGATTATGTGGTCCCTCTAGCAACCCTATAAACTGTATAACCATTCATAAGCAGAGTTTCAACAAAGTAATTAATTTGCATGTTAAAAAACCATGATTTTTTTAAGAAACTGTGGGATTAACATGGTTCAATTGAAATGGACATTGTCGTTTGTGCTTCTGATCTATATCACATTATCACTAATATTGTGCTACTTAATAATATATTTAATCTTTATACATGTGTCTGTCGAAACTTGGTTTCGGCAATATGATTTCTGGGGTCGCAGTCGAGATCGCCAAGCACAATGGGTTAGAAGAAGAAGAAGGTTTAGACAGGTTCAGGCCCTCTCGAGAGGTAATACCCTACTCCTGTTTCGGTGGATTCGATCCGCCGAGTGTCTTTATTGATCTCGTGATCTAAAGCTGAAGGCTAAAAGTTGATCTCCTATCGGAATCTCTGATCTAGAATCTGATATCCCTCAAGGGACGCCCCTTACCCCCCTTATATAGTCTTGGGAGGAGGGCTTACAGATCGGAAACCCTATCTTACTCTAAGTTGGTTTCCTCAATCTTACCAAACCATGACTATAGGCCGATTGTCTTATCTCTATCGGCAATCGTAACACCCAAGTCATGTTTGATTTACAGATATAGCAGGCGCAACCTATCCCTACCTCCAGTCGGATAAGCTTGCCATGTAGATACCCGATTGCCATAATCTCCACAGTAGCCCCCGAGTCCTTTTCAGTCGACGAGACAACTCAGCTTCAAACCGAAGCGAGCAGCAAAAATCTCTTTGGCCGAGTGCTTCGGCGCCGAGCGATTCCATTATCTCTGCCCGAATCTTCCCGAGTGGCTCCAAAGACTGTGAAGGGCTGGAAAATATCTCAAAAATTCTTTAAAAATAAATATCTAGGTGCATCTCCTGATGCACCTAATTAGGTGTAGCCCCCGACTAAAAAACAGACTAAGCATATAGTCAAGAACTATAAAAAATCATTTTTATGTAAATGCCTAGCTCATGCCTAAGCAATTATAGAAATCTCATTATTCGGCAAGTTCATACTTATCCGAGTGAATTTGCCCGAGTCGTCTCAGAATAAATAACTCAATCAACCCTCATGGGTGAAAAGCACTCAGTAAGCTCATGCTTGTCCGAGTGGATCTGCCCGAGTAATCCCGGAACAAATATTTCAATCATCCCTCATGGGAAAACGAGTTTTTCAATCACATGAAAAACATGACCAAGTTATTAAATAGCTTTTGCCATAATACTGGTCTCAATCTATAAAGATCTTCACCAAGGTGGAAAAATAAACAGCATTGGTAAGGTTACCTGACCAAATGCCAAAAAACCAAACAACCCTTGTCATCAAGGCAGCTATAAAAACTTAGCTGTCGGTCACCTTCCAAGTTGCATTGTGCTAGCTTCTCATGAAGTCAAGCAAACCGCAGTATGGAAGGATTTTCAAAGGTATTGGGCACTCGGACACGCGCATATTGCCAAAGCAAATCTGCTTAAGCTCATCCGCTTAAGTCCCTAAGGACACGCGTCGGGCCACACCTTAGTTGGGCCGTAGATTTTCTTATGGGCTCGGCCCAATCACTAGAAAACCTAGCGCAACCCTCAAATCTTTCTATAAAGGCTCGAGGTCGTCCCCGCCTCTTCATCTTCCAAAAATTCCCCTTTTCGCAGTACTGTTCACCAGTTCACTGCGGAGAACCCTAGACTCGCGCGCTCCCAGATCCATCCATCTAGGAATTCGCCCTTTGCAACAACCAGCCTTTGCAGCCAAATCTCCCACGTTCCCTTGTCAAAAAACCCGACCTTTTTCGACCAGATCCACTCCCCATCAACACCACTCTCATGGCGGAGGAAAAGAGGATTCCGTTCGACCAATGGGCCACATCGGATGTGAGGGAATCTACCCTCAAGGAGATGGTGAAGGCACGACGTGCTTTCGCCAAAGGAAATCGTGGGATGGCCCGGCGCGGGGAGGACTTCCCGACCCCGAACACCGGTGAGCTCGTCGTTTTCACTTCTTTTTCTACTGCGGGTTCAGCCTTCCCACCTCCGAGTTCTTAGGGGCTTCGGATTACTATGGGCTTCATCTCTACCATCGAACCCCAACTCAATGCTTCACATCGCTCTCTTCATTCATGTATGTGAAGCCTTCCTTGGCATTCTACCCCACTTCCAACTCTTCCGCGCATGTTCTATCTCAAACCACATCCGAACAAGGACCACCCTTGCGTTGTTGGCGGGCAAGTTTCCGCTCCGCAGATCTCTCCGCAAGGAGTATTTCTCTCTTCCTTTGAAATCTTCCAACAAAGGATGGCATGCGGGCTGGTTTTACGTCAGCAACCTAGAACCCAGCCTGCCATCTTTCGTCGGCCTTCCTCCTGTCCCCAATCCATCATGGAGCACTGTTCCGTAGCCCAAGATTGGGACGAGGCCAACGAGCTGCTCGCGAAGATCCCGGCAATGAAACAAAGAGGTCTTCGCGGGGAACAAATCACTCGGCACTTCATCGGAGTGCCGGCGGCGCGATCAAGGAACGGTCGAAGCCGGCCTTCGAGTATGAAGGCGGGACGGACCCCAATCGGGAAGATCCAGATCCACTCAAGTACGAGATCCCGAAGATCCGGATGTACAAGATCTTCTCGCGGAATCGCCGTGAGCGGGCCCTCATTCTGCCGGTCCTCCCCTTTAGCATCCACCGACCTCCTCCTCCGGTAAGCCGACTGGTTACCCCATGACATCTTTCAATCTTGATATCTTGTCTCTTAGCGTTGTGCATTCTTTCTTCTGCAGGAAAACGCCTCTATCACCTCCAAGCCATACAGAGTGTCCCACGATGACGCGCCGCGTCGCCCCACCAAGAAGCCGGCTGGCGGGATCAAGATCCAAGGCGACCCGATCGGGAAGCGAGCGGTGCCGAGTGAAGACTCGAACAAGCGTGCAAGCAAAAGGAGGCTGATTATCGAGGACTCGGATGACGACGTCTCGGCTCCTCCCACCGAAACCCCACCTTTAAGACGATCGCCGCGGACGGCGCCGAAGATCCGCCGGTCATCCAGGTATGCTCTAAAACCGAAGTCTGAACTCTTTCGTTGAAAACTTTTCTTTGTCTTTACCCCTGCTGTGTTCACTTTCGCAGGAGGCCCCAGGACATAGATCCTGCCGGGGGGAGTGAAGGACCAACTCCAGCCGCTGCTCCCGAGGCGCCAAGGCCGGCAGAGCCAAAGCCGCGGAGCCCACAACCAAGTGCGAGCGCTTCGGGAAAACAACCTTCGCCTCCGAAGAAGGATGCCCCGAGGAAGGAGCCCCCGGCCCCCAGCCGGGATATCCCAACTGGAAACCAGTCAGCGGCCGGGAAGCTTGAGGCCGCGGCTCAAGCGCCCCCGACTGAGGGCCACTCGGCGTGGAGTCAAAAGAAGGAGGCCGGCCGGGCCGCTCCACCTAAGCAAGCGGCCGCCGAAACTGGTGAGATTTGTTTCGAAGTACTCTTTTGCTCTTTCAGTTTGAATCTTTCATGTCTTCATTTGTCTTTGTCGTTTGCCAGCCACCGTAGAGGAGATCCCTAGGTTGCAGTCCTCTGAGACCTGGGTTCCCCCGATTAGGATCGAGTGGCGGGACTCGGAAGGCGAGAGGCAGGGCATCGTCCTGGACCGTCAAGCCGAAAAAGATGAAAGGGATGCCCTTGTCGAGAGCCTGAACGAGGCGACCTGGCTGCTCAACGTAAGCCTTCGACTTTCTCTTTAATTGTACTATCATTATCTTTCAGTCGGTCACTCTCCTGCTTTCGCGCACAGAAGGAGTATTGCCGCTCCATGGCAAAATCTGAGGTGCTGGAGAAGCTGGTTCCCCACCTGAACTCCCTAGAGGACGTTCAGCGACAGCTGAAGGCCACTCGGGAGGAGGCCGCGTCAAGGGAGGTGGCTTTAAGGAGGGAGATCGCAAAGCTTCGGGAAGCGAATCTCGACCTCCGAGGATCAATCGGGAGTAAGCCCGTCTATCCATTTTCTTTACAATTCTCATGTTAATCTCGGTTGTTGACGGTCTTCTCTTGTAGAAAACTCTTCGGAGGTCCATTCGCTTCAAGTCCAGTGGGCGATCGGCCTCGACAAAGCCGAGATAGAAGCCGAGTTTGAAGGTAATCTTCTTTGGAGTAAAACTTCTTGCGCTGCTTCGTTTCCGAGTGCCTTGAATGATCCGGAGCTTTTGGCAGCTTACAAGGCAAAGACCCGAGCCCAATACGACGTCTTGCTTGGGCGGGTCAGACGAAGCGACGAGATTCGGGAAGAGGTCGCCAATGCCGCTACGCTGATCTTGCTGTCCTTATTCGATCAAGGAGTCGGGGCCAGTTCGTTGGAGCCGGTGGAGATATTCGACAAGCTGCGGGCGGCTCCGGACCGATCCGGCCAATATTACCGAAGCGGCCGGCATGGGGGCAGTGTCGGCTCTTGCACGAGACCAAGTCCCTTTACCCCCGAGTGGACATCCACTCGGTCGGGGAAGGCTTTGCTGACGAAACGACGGACGAGCAGGCCTTGGACATGCTGAGTGAGGCGCAGGAGGCGGCGAAGAAAATATCCCTTGATGTAGTAAACAATTTCAAGATTTGATTTATCTTTCGACTTTGTCTTGTAAATGTCGCATAACCGTAACGCTCCGGAGCGAAACTTGTGATGTACTTAGTTTATTTATGTTAATGCCTTGATCCGAGTTTTTGTGTGAAATTTCTTAAGTAGTTTTCGTCTGACTGTCACCAAGCCTAGGCTCGATTAGGTCATCGGAAATCTCTCAGTCCTTAGACACTGAACTCGAATCGAAGACCATTAAACAATGATAAACCAAATCGTGCACAGAAGTTGATGAGGAAAACTTTAAACTTTATTGACATATGTACAGCCCCCGACTGCTAACTCAAGAAGTCATCTTGCTTGAGGTTGGCAGTCAAGGAGAACATGAAGCTTTAGCCGAATTAGGCGTAAAATCGTCGAAGATGCTCGATGTTCCAGGAGTTTTCCACCAAAGACCCGTCTTCACGCTTTAGCCGGTATGCACCGGGCCGAGTCACTTCAGCGATTATGTATGGTCCTTCCCATAAGGGAGATAACTTGTGTCGGTCTTTGGTGGTCCGGATTTTGCGCAGGACCGTGTCGCCAACAATGAAAGCTCGTGCTCGCACGTTGCGGCGTGGTATCTTCGAGCCCTTGAAGGTATTTGGCCGACTCGGATGAGGGCTGCCTCACGGGCCTCTTCCAATCGGGTGAGGTCATCCACTCGGTCGGGGTCGTAGCGTTCATCGTTGAAGCTACGAACCCGGAGGACTCATATTCCATCTCGTTTGGCAACATGGCTTCGCGCCATAGACCAAAAGAAAGGAGTTTGGCCGGTAGCCCGACCGGGTGTGGTTCGCAGCGACCATAAAACCGAGGAAGTTCTTGGACCCACTTGCCAGCATAAGGGTTTAGGCGGTCGAAAACGCGGGCCTTGATGCCTTAGAGGACCATGCCGTTGGCTCGCTCGACTTGTCCGTTGCTTTTGGGGTGAGCTGCGATGCGTAGCGATCTTGATTCTGAAGTCTTTGCGAGAATTCCTTGAAGATGCCTCCCGTGAATTGAGTCTCATTGTCGGTTATGATTCGTTTGGGATGCCGAAGCGGTGCACGATGTTGAGGAAAAAGTCCCGTGCTTTATCAGCAGTAATCGTGGTCACCGGCTTGGCCTCAATCCACTTGGAGAACTTGTCGATTGCGACGAAGAGGTGTGTGAATCCTCCTGGAGCTTTTTTGAAAGGGCCAACCATGTCCAGCCCCCATACCGCAAACGACCAGGAAAGTGGGATTGTTTGAAGCTCCTGGGCCGGGACATGGCTTTATCGGGCGAAAAACTGGCAGCCTTCGCAGGTTCGTACGACTTGATCCGCGTCGAAGACCGCGGTAAGCCAGAAAAAACCTTGCCTGTAAGCTTTGCCGACTAGAGTGCGTGCTGCCGCGTGGCTTCCGCAGATGCCCGAGTGGATGTCTTGGAGTAGTTGCCTCCCTTCCTCGGGTGTGATGCACCTCATTAGAATTCCGGAGGGGCTTCTCTTGTATAGGTCGGAGTCAACCATGACATATGCTTGGCAACGACGCCGGACGCGTTCTGCTTCATCCCAATCATCCGGCAGCTCTTGCTGGGTTAAGAATTTGATGAGAGGCGTCCTCCAGTCGGTATCGGTCATGGCGACTTCGTTCGTGGTTTGCTCATTGGGAGTTGTCTTTGCCGTGATGGTTGGTTCGTAGAGATGTTCGACAAAGACATCTCGTTGGGGCAGCTTCGCGCTTAGAGCCGAACCGTGCCGGCTCATCGGCGGCTTCGTTATTATGTCTCGGGACATGTGAGAGTTCAAGCCCGTCAAACTTGTCCTCAAGCTTGCGGACCTCTTGCCGGTAGGCCTCCATGGTGTCGTTTAGGCAGGACCAGTCTTTCATCACTTGATTGACGACCAGCTGGGAGTCGCCTTTCACAATAAGCCAACGTATCCCTAGTGAAACTGCGAGGCGCAGTCCATGTAGAAGAGCTTCGTACTCGGCAACGTTGTATGAGGCGGAGAAGTGGAGGTGGAGAACATATCTTAGCCTTTCCCCGGTCGGGGAGATCAGCACAACTCCCGCTCCCAAGCCGGTGATCCTCTTGGATCCGTCGAAGTGCATGGTCCAGTGTTGGAGGTCTTCCCGAGGCACGTTCTCTTGCTGTTCAGTCCACTCGGCCAGGAAGTCCGCTAAGGCTTGTGACTTTATGGACGTCCTTGCCTTAAAAATCAAATCCAGCGGCATCAGCTCTAAGGCCCATTTGGCGATGCGTCCGGTTGCCTCGCGGTTGTGGATGACATCGCCGAGTGGGAAAGAGGTGACGACGGTGACCGAGTGGCCCTGAAAATAGTGTGCCAATTTCTTCGCGGTTATTAGAACACCATAGAGCAGCTTTTGTACCTGAGGGTAGCGAATTTTGGCTCCTGCCAATACTTCGCTAACAAAGTAGATTGGCCTTTGAATCTTCTGGGCCCGTCCTTCTTCTTCGCGTTCGACCACAAGGACCGTGCTAACCACTTGGTGAGTGGCTGAAACGTACAGCAGCAGAGGTTCTTGGGGTTGAGGCGAGGCCAGGACGGGTGGCGTTGTAAGGAACTCTTTGAAATCTTCAAAGGCTTTGTTGGCTTCCGCGGTCCATTGGAAGTCGTCTGTCTTCTTTAGTAGTCTGAAGAACGACATGCCTCGTTCGCCGAGTCGGGATATGAAGCGGCTTAGTGCCGCCATGCAGCCAGTGAGCTTCTGAACGTCTTTCTGGTTACTCGGGGGTTTCATGTTTAAGATGGCGTTGATCTTCTCTGGATTTGCTTCAATGCCGCGATGTGACACCATGAAGCCGAGCAGTTTGCCTGATGGAACACCGAAAGTGCACTTCTCCGGGTTTAACTTCATTCTGAAGGCCCGGATGTTCGCAAAGGTTTCTTCTAAGTCGGCGATCAGGTCTTCTTTCTGCTTGGTCTTGATGACAACGTCGTCGACATAAGCTTCAACGTTCTTGCCGATCTACGTCTGGAAACATCTTTGGATCATGCGTTGGTATGTGGCTCCGGCGTTCTTTAGGCCGAAAGGCATGGTGATGTAGCAGTAGGCCCCAAACGGCGTGATGAACTATGTCTTCAGCGTCGGATTCTTTTAAGCGATCCGGTGATAGCCCGAGTAACGTCCAGAAACTCGGAGTTGGCGGCCGGGTGTTGAGTCGACGACTTGGTCGATGCGAGGCAGCCGAACGGATCTTTGGGGCAGGCTTTGTTGAGGTCGGTATAGTCAACGCACATGCGCCATTGCCCCGTCTTCTTGCGGACCAGGACTGGGTTGGCTAACCAGTCGGGATGGAGGACTTCTTTAATGAAGCCGGCAGCCAAGAGCTTTGCGAGTTCTTCTTTGATAGCGTCTTTTCGATCCTGTGCGAATCTGCGTAATCGTTGTTTTATCGGTTTGGCGTCATCTTTGACGTTCAAAGAGTGCTCGATCACCTCCCTAGGAATTCCAAGCATATCAGATGGTTTCCACGCAAAAACATCTTTATTATTTTGGAGGAAGGTGACGAGCGCGCTTTCCTATTTGGGATCTAGGTCGGCGCCGACATTCGCGGTTTCGAGGATCAGACGGATCAAGGGAGATCTTCTTGGTCTTGGCGTTGCGGATCCCGATTTGGCTATCTTCTTCGCGGGGACTTCGCCCTCTGCCGAAGTTGATGCAGCCAATCGGACTTCTTGTTGGCCACGTAATCTCTCGCGAGATTGGGCCATGTCGCGCTCTCCTTATCGCAGTGAAGGCTTGCTTCACGTCATGCGAAGAGTGATGATTGTTGGGACCCGGCATCTTCATACGAGGTAGGTGTAGTGAGGGATCGCCATGAACTTGGCAAGCGCGGGCCTTCCGATGATGGCGTGATATGCTGTTTCGAAGTCGGCTACCTCAAAGGTGACGTTCTCCGTTCGGAAGTTCTCTCGGGCTCCGATGGTGACTGGGAGGGAGATATGCCCGAGTGGTGTAGAAGATAGCCCTGGGATAACGCCGTGGAAGGGGCTGAGCTTGCCTTTAGTTCGGCCCTCGGATCGCATCTCATCCATGGTCTTGGCAAACGGGATGTTGAGGGCCTTGCCCCATCGATGAGGATGCGCTTAAGCCGATGTTGCGGACCACGGGGTCCAGGACGAGTGGATAGCGCCCCGGGTGAACCACTCGGTCGGGATGATCCGAGCGGTCAAAGGTGATGGCCACTTCCGACCATCGCAGATATCGAGGGACTTCGGGTTGAGCCGCGTTGACCTCCTAGTCAGTTAGCTTCTGTTTCCTCTTGGACTCATAGGCTAGCGGACCTCCGAAGATGTGGTTGAGCTCCCCACTGGGTCTTGAAAAGGTTCGACATTTTCAGCCACGTTGTTCTTTTTGGCGCCTGACGGGCCAGCCTCGTCAGTCGGCTTCTTGTTGAGCTGCGCCGCGTACTGTTCGGCGAACTACTTGTAGATAAAGCAGTCCTTCGCCGCGTGCTTATGATTCGGATGATGGGTGCACTGGGCGTTCATGATGGCGTCGTAGGCGACGACTCGGGGACGGCGTTGAGTGTTGGAAGTTGCGGCCACTAGGTCCTCAGATCGGCGCTTGCGATCTTTTTGGCCCTGGTTGCCGTTGTTGCCACCATCCTTCTTAGGATTACGGCTTCCTTCCGCTTGCTTGTCCTCCCTTCTATCGGGCCGGTCTTGACGGGCGGCCTTAATGGCGTCATTGGATTTGGCGTATGAATTCGCCGTCTCGAACATTTGCTTCACCGTCTTCGGTGGCTTGCGCCCGAACTTCCCGATGAGCAGCTCATCACGGAATCCCTTTTGGAAGGCGGCGATGATGATGTCATCAGTGATGTTCGGGATCTTGTTGCGCTTCTCGGAGAAACGACGAAAGTAATCCTTCAGAGGCTCGTCCGGCTTTTGGATGACGTTGTATAGGTCGAAGTGTGTGCGGGGTCTCTCGAAGGTACCTTGGAAGTTGGCGATGAAGTGGTCCCTCAACTCGCTCCACGAGCCGATTGAGCCTCTTGGCAGGCTCGTGAGCCAATTTCTGGCTGAGTTCGCGAGGGCCACGGGCAGGTAATTGGCCATAGCCTTGTTGTCGCCACCTGCAGCACGGATGGCGAGGGTGTATACGGTTAGTCAAGATTCAGGGTCGGTCTTGCCATCGTACCTTTCAATCCCTGTAGGCTTAAAGCCACTCGGCCAGTGCACTCGGCGGAGCTCCCGAGTGAAGGCTGGTACTCCGTCGTCGCCGCTATCGGGTGATCCCCTCCGATCTTCCCGAGTGCGTCGGTCACGCTCCTGGTAGCGGCGATCAAGGACTTCCCGCAGATCACTCGGCGGGGTCTTCGGTTGACTGGTTGGGTAGCTGGAGCTATTGCGGCGGACGCGGTGGTGGACGGGTGGACGTCCGTGTCGTTTGTCACGGGAGTCGGCCGTCTGCTCCTGGTATTTTAGCGTAGACTCGCGGGGTGGGCCTCTTGGCCTGGTCGTCGACCGATCTGGCTCGGGCCTCTTATAGTCTCCTGACCTCAGAGGCGGAAGCTGGCTCTTGTCTGGCGTTTCGGCCACAGATTCAGTCGGCCTTCGTGCCGAGGTGGTGGGGTGGCCGTTTGCTGTGGCGGCGACGATGGTCTTGATCTTGTCGAGTATCGGAGTCACGTTGGCAGGAGCCGTCTCCATGACGGTGTTCAAGAGGGTGAGCGCAGCAACAGCGTTCTGCTGTGGCGTTTGGAAGATGTTGGTGTTGCGAACCCGCGTTTGGAGTATGGCCTCCTGGGCGGATCGTCCGGCTGCACGTAGATCATGCTTCCTCTTGTCAGCCTCGTCCTTGCGTTGTTTCTCCTCCTCGTGTTAGTGATATGCCCTAGAGGCAACATGGAGATGTTGGATATCACGTCAATGTTTATGTATTTATGAATAAAGTGTTATTCAGTTCCATGAAATAGACATCTTGTATTGATCAATAAGTACGTGACTTATTTATGAGACTCTTTATGTATGAATCTATTTCTAAATGATCCCTGATCATATGTCATATTGTTGGAACAAATATGATTCTAAGATCGACATGTTTATTGATTGATGATCATGTCTCATAGATCATGGGTATGAAGATACCAAATCAATAAACATGGACATATGTGTTGGAGAACACATTGTTGGATAGACCCACCATGAGACACTACAGGAATTAATGTGCCATTAGTTGGTCTCAGGTAGTGTTGGTACAAAGTCCTTAGACCGAGATCACCATGGATTCCAACATGTGTAGTAGCCTACTTTGGGACTACCAAACGCTATTCCGTAATGGGTAGTTATAAAGGTAGTTTTCGGGTTTGCTATGAAACATGGAGTGGGATGTGAGTGATCAAGATAGAATTTTGTCCCTCCTTTGGAGAGATATCTCTGGGCCCCTCGAGGTAATGGATTATGGAAATGCATGGCCATGCTAAGTTGATTGAGGAGTCAATCAACAGACAGATAATCCAATACGGTTTGAGTGAATGGTTAAGCTATTGAAGGCATGGCACACATCTTGCCTATAGCTTAACTGGTATCGTGAGGCAAAGGGATTTGTGTACACATTACAGGTTCAGAGCCGATATTATATTCTTGTATACTATGGTGTCAATATGTGCTACTAGGCGCCGCTGTTGACAGGTCGGCTGAGTTGGACTCGAGCCGATGGTCGGCTAAGTTAGACTATAGCCGAAACCGAGTATACCTGAACCTACAGGGTCGCACGCTTAAGGGGATAAGAACAGGCATTCGAGTTGGACTCGGATACGGCTCGATCGGATAGGGATCCGATCGGATAGAGTCCTATGGGCTTACGACGTGTGGGCAGCCAACTCTATGAGATACGGATGAGATCCGATTCAAAATAGAGTCCTAATCGGCCACTAGTCCTAGTCGGCCAACTCTATATAAAGGAGGGAGGGGTGGAGAGCTGCAGCAGGTCAATTGCATCGCGTGCAACAGAAGTCGCCGAGATCAATCTCCACGGAAACCCTCCCCACTTTCGAGCCAAACCCTAGCCTTGCATCGCGTGCTAGCACACTGGTGTTCGGCGTTACGTCCCCGGACATGTGGATACCGGTAGAGGCGCTGCTACGTTGCACGCTGTTGATCGGCTTCGGATCGGCTGCATGAAGCGATCGGGCGTGGTGGAATCGGCTGCGGTCGGGCGCATCGGAGCGAGGCGTGAGAACGCGGCCGGACGACTCGAATCGGGCGATTGGCGAATCGGGTGTCACCGGGAATCGGCTACACTTGTTCGGATCGGATTGCCTTGATTGGCTATTCCGCTGCACTCTACTCCAATCGGTAACGATCTATCGGCCCTTACTTGCAAGTGTTCCTGGTTTGCGCAGTAAAAGTTTTTGTTTTCGGCTAGCGTAGCCTCCGCGTAACCCTTCACCTCGGTCGTCTTGCGCTCGAGCTCCACCCTGGCTCGCTCTTCTTCTGCAAGCCTTCTGGCCATGGCTGAGTCGGACTCGTCTGGCTTGGCCATGAGGACGTCAAAGCACTTCGGCTCACAGTCCATGTGGTAGTCAGAATTGTCGGTTTCGTCAGAAGGGATGCCGTAGAGGTTGTCGGCCGGCGGAGCCGAGGTATCCATTGAGCTCCGAAGATGAGCGGGAGCCGAATGATGGGAGGATGACGGCGACCTCCCTTGATCCTGGGCAACCCGGATCTGGATCGTTCCAGTCCGAGTCAAAGCTTGGGGGTGTGGGCTCCTCCGAGTGGGTCGCCGCCGACTCGGGGGAGAGAAGTTTGCTGAAAATCTCGGCGACGTTTGGTAACCCAAACGGCACTGAGAGGTCTTCATCTGAGTAGATCGTCTTCGTCGGGGAGGTGAGAAGATTGGCGCAGATTTCGGCGGTATTCGGTAATCCGAGTGGTGCCGAGTGAAGTCCATCGTCGGAGAAAGTAGATTGCATCTTGGTCTTCAAGATGTCGTTGTAGATCGTGGCGCTGTTCGGAAGTCCGAACGGTGTCGAGTGGATTTCTCCTACCGACTGGTCCGAATCCGAGTCGAAGGAGGAATCGTCGACGAAGTTGGCGGCGAAGTCGCCGAGTCTTGAAGGAGATCCCATCACGCTTGTCGGCGAGATTTGATGAAGAAGTCTCGACGCGCGGCCCCCTACCTGGCGCGCCAACTGTCGAAACTTGGTTTCGGCAATATGATTTCTGGGGTCGCAGTCGAGATCGCCAAGCACAATGGGTTAGAAGAAGAAGAAGGTTTAGACAGGTTCAAGCCCTCTCGAGAGGTAATACCCTACTCCTGTTTCGGTGGATTCGATCCGCCGAGTGTCTTTATTGATCTCGTGATCTAAAGCTGAAGGCTAAAAGTTGATCTCCTATCGGAATCTCTGATCTAGAATCTGATATCCCTCAAGGGACGCCTCTTACCCCCCTTATATAGTCTTGGAAGGAGGGTTTACAGATCGGAAACCCTATCTTACTCTAAGTTGGTTTCCTCAATCTTACCAAACCATGACTATAGGTCGATTGCCTTATCTCTATCGGCAATCGTAACACCCAAGTCATGTTTGATTTACAGATATAGCAGGCGCAACCTATCCCTACCTCCAGTCGGATAAGCTTGCCATGTAGATACCCGATTGCCATAATCTCCACAGTGCCCCTCTATGTATATGGACAATGATAATGCTATGTTGCGTCTGTCCACTTTAGATTGGTCCTACCTTGCTTGTCACCACATGCCGCATGACACTAATCGCAATAGTAGTATTTATCAAAACATGTACTAGTAGAACTACTATTGTCTATTATACTGATCACGTGGGTCCTCTCTAGCTGCCCCATACAATGTATAAGCATCCATATATAAACATAGTCCAATAAAAGTAAGCTCCCTGTTAATGAACTATATTTTTAAAGAAATATGGATTAATAATATGGTTCGGTTGAAATAGCCATTACATGTTTGTTTGGGTAATAATTCTTCGGGGATTTGCAAATTTTCCACTAGGCTTTTATATTTTGCAAGAATATCATTGAAACGACAGTGATTGGTTCCATTTTTGCAATATTTTAGTGACAATTTTGCAATAAAGATTCAAAGCGGGGAAACTCCCATGTCGCTCTCATTGGGCGACCTGGTGACAGACAGGCTTGGCCCCTCGTGGGCACCCTTGCCCATCCCCTCGCCGCCGCCGGCGACGCTCCCCACCAGCGCTGGCGGCGGCCCTCCACCCCCTCTCATCAGACCTCCTCTCAAACCTTTCTTCTTTCTCTGGGTTTTCCTCCTCCTTTGCCTAAATCTAACACTTCTTGGTGAAATGTGGGAGGACAACGGCTAGAAGCGGTGAGGACAGCGGTGGCAACGTGTTGATGAAAAATTTGCGTCCGACCGATGGTGCCAAATCTGTGTCGACGTGAACTATGTCGACAAACACAATGGCATGAGAGATCTTTTTAGCTCCAGTGCAGGTCCTGAATTTTGATAAGATGTGGGCGTGTTAGTCAGTTTGATCTTGCAACTGACAAGATTGGAGGCTGACAAAGAAAAATTTAACACATCAGATAAGATTGGCTGACCCTCCAATGAAACATTAACATAAACCTATCGGCTTAACAAGACTTAGATTATGAATAACAATCTAGTAATTTGGACCTAACAGATGTAGCATGAGATTGTATATGATAATCTAATACTCAATGAGCCGATAAATTTGTCTAATGTGATGGATATAACAAATCAATCTAAAGCGACATTATGTTTAAAGAAATATCAACTTGATAAGAATATCGGACCTAACCAAGAAAGTCCTAACTAAGCCAATGTAACTATAAACAGTAATGGAACTAGAGATAGAGATGATATACCAGATAGGCAACACTTGCATCGGCCCAGTTAGAATATCGGACTCAACGGAGGAAGTCCTAGCCATGCCAGCATAAGTGAAGATGACAGAACTCACTTCTTGTTGAAGGTCACAATTAATCGACACCGCCCATGTGCGAAAACAAGAACTCGTCAAAATAAAACCTCATAAGAGGGTAGCGATGCGCCGAAAGTAAATGTATATTGATATGTGAAGATAAGTTACAACGAACTCGGGTGTATACATTTATACCCATGGGTAGATACTAGTCCTTATTGGATACGACACAACCTTTCCTAAAGATAAAATAAAAAAACAAGTCCTAATCAGACTCTAAACAATCTTTCCTAAAAGTAAAAAGAAAACTAACTGACTCTGTCTAATTAATAGATAAATTGTCATGCCGCATCCTTCTTGAACTCGATCTCTTCTGGATAAACTTTATTTAATTAATTAATTTCCTTAACCGAATCTATTAACAATTTGACTGCTGACGACTGATAATATCCATCGGTCAACTCCAGGACTCTGAGACCAATACTTACTCTAGGCCAATGACGATTTTGGGTCTTACCAAAGTTTGGCGTTAACACAGCGCCAACCCTGCCTGAGAAAATATGGCGATGATGATGGCTTGGGCGCTGTGATTTAGGGCAAGCCGATGAACGCAGCTGGTGGCATCCAGATCCGTCACCTCCTTAGCCGGATTTGCTAGGTGGTGGCCAATATGACGACGACAGCGGTGGCCCTAGAGCAACAAGGATGATGGCGGCAGTACCAACCCCTTCGAACAGAAGACGACATCGGCGATGGCTCGGCTGTCGTGCTGTAGGTTCGGCTGACGGGTGCGGGTGGCGGCGCCTAGATCCGTCGTCCCTTGGCCAGATCTGCTCGGGGGTGGCCAGGAGCCAACGGTTGAAACAGTGGTGGCTGCTGGAGGTGTGCGTGGCATACTAGTGCCTCGATGCCTACTCATGGCATTAGCGAATTTCGAGCTACGAATCCAGCACCTCTACGTCCACCCCTTTGACGACTGCGCCTCTCCGCTGAGGGGCGGCAAGGAGACGGTGTGAAGGTCCGTGCCCATGTCCTATCAGCACCTGGAAGTGACAGCGTGCGGTGGTGATCTTCGAACCGCTGGCATCCGAGGTCGCTTTGCTCGGGACCGAGCTCATGTGTCCCAGCTGACATGCCCCTCCGTCTTGGGTGAAAACCCTTTTCGATTTCCTGGGAGTGCAACGACAGTGTCGTTATCGATGTCGTTCCCTTCTTGAAGGCATCACATTTGGAAATCTCCTGCTGCCTTCCTGTTTGTCCTCCGGTGTTCGTCTCTTCGTGTTCTTCTCTTACCATTGCCTACTCCTCCAACTTTAGTGTGCTACACCCTTCCCTTATTCTCTTGTGTCCCTCCTTGGTTCGTCCCATAGTTGGAGTTAATTCAGTTGTTGTTCCTTGCCCTGCTTTGATAACCTTCCCCTCGATCCACCATATATCACGATTATGCTATTCCCTGGTCCTCTTCTCTTCAAACTACCCTCTTTGGCATGCTCATATGATTGATAGCTTGGGCCTACAAGTTGGTTCCAACACCAGGCTTTCTTGGCGATTATTTTACTCTACCATCGTCATTGATGTCCCCTTCACCAGTACGATTCATGTCTTTCACCTTGTCTCTTTTGCCTTGCTCCTTGTCTCGTCTTCACCTTCTTTTCTTGGGTGTCCTTGAACGCATACGTTCAACAGCCCTTCCTCTTTGGGGGCTTGCTTCCCTCAAGAGATGTTGGTGGTCGTTGAATTGGCTAGCAATTCGATAATGCTAGACTAAAGATGATTTGATGGGGATGGCCTTTACCGCAACCTTCAGTGGCCCTCCCTCCTTTAGGGCTTCCTTCTACCAAAGGGTGTTGATGAGCATTGATCAAAATTTGCAACATGTTGAAATCTGGTTTTTGATGGCTTATGCGGGTGGTCTTTGACAACCACAACCTATGATCTCCAGAAGCTAAGCCGGCTTGCGTGTGGCAGAAGGCCTTCTGGCAATTCTCAACTCCTAGTGCTTCAAGGTTGCATGCGTGTGGAGTAGATGGTGTCAAGCTAGGGAGTTGGCTTTAGCTCTGATTAGGAGTTTGGTTGTGTGATCTTATTGGTGGAAAACATCAGAGCACCTTCTCTCTCTTTTTTTAATGTGTCTCAAGTGCCCTTTGGGGTGGTTCTGTTGCCCCGTGTGTGTTTCTCTTCCTTTCCCTCCATGTATTCACTCTATTATCCTTTAGGGCTCATGCATTTGCGCAGTCAAAGCTTTGCCCTGTGTAAGTCTGCTTGATGTAATATATTCAGTTGAGAATTTCGCCTCCCGTGACCCATAAAAAATAACGATTCAAAGCAATAATAAATTTGCAGTTGTCCCATAACCTTCCTTAAATAACTCTTCCTTAAATATAACTCTTACTCTTTTTGAACTTTCACATACAATGGTGGGAAAAATAGATTTTTTTCACATTGGTCAACACACATGTCACCAATTGTAATCCCAAAAATAGTGATAATCGTCCTTACGTTTGGTATGTGGTAGATCAAAGATATACATTGGAAAGACAAACTAGTAATGCTCAAATCACAGGTTAATTAGGCTCTTAACCTTCAATAAATTTATTAAATAAAAATATCATAAGATCACTCTCTGATAGTACTTCATGTAACTATTACAAGCACTACTACAAATCATATGGTCAAAATCGATTTTCGCACACGAGTAGACGGCCCGCTTGCACCTAGGTATATAAGAAAATCACATTCTTTTCATGCGGCCAAGGCAACCGGATGCTAAAACGGGATTTTCGCATGTGGTTGCTTATAACGACCGCCTGCAAAAATAATCTTGGCAACATAAATAAAAATTCAAAAACAACAATTCGGACAAAACCCTAGCCTGCTGCTAGCCAAAATCCAAGCTTCCCAAGTTGACGTCATCGCCGCAACCACCAGAACCGTTGTCGCTGTCGTCATGCTCGCCGTAGTCCACCGTTGTCATCGTCGCCATCACTCTCGGGTCTGAGGGTAGCGGATTTGCCCTTCTCGAGGGCCACACCGTCGGATCCGTCGCCCTCGACCATCGCCATCGCCGCCAATCGCCTCTCCCAGGCCCGAGGACGGTGTTGCCAGATCCGCCGCCCTCGATCTCCGCCTTCACTACCAGCCATCGTCGTTGCTCGGTGTCGCCAGATCCGTCGCCCTCGACCTCCGCCTTCACTACCAGCCATCGTCGTCGCTTCTCCTGGGCCCGAGGTCGGCAGAATTTCCCCTCCCGAAGGCGCACCGCCGGACGCCACCCTCGACCTCCATCGTCGCTGCATGCCGTCCTCGCCAGTCCTCTCGAGGCCAAGGGTGGCGCCGTCGGATACGTCGCCCTCGAGCTTGTCACTCCCGCTGGATCCCGTAGTCGCGATGCCAAGCCCCGCAAGGTGTAGTTGACAAGGTGAAGATGACGCCCCCGAGCTTCGCATCCCACAGCGCTGCGCCAAGCTCTGCCAGATCCCGCATCTGTCGCCGCATGCTCCCGCTCCCACTCGGCGTGCACGCCAGCGAGGATGAGGAGAGAATAGGTCCTGAAGGAGCCGAAGAGAGGAGGTGGAGAGGTAGAGAGGGTGAAAAGGAGTGGAGGACACGAGTTGAAATGGAGAGGAGGTGGTGGAGAGGAAGTGGAGTGCGGAGAGAGAGAGGGGACTTTGATATTTTAAGAATAGGCTTGATCTAATGGGCTGATCATAGGTGTGCCTCTTAATAGGCCCTCCTACAAAAATAGGTTGATCGTTTTTGCATGCGGGCCTTTAAGAAGTCTGCTGTGAAAATTTGTTTTCACATGTGGGCAATGAACCGTACTCAGGGGAGTGATTTTTGCAGGCAAGAGCAGTTATGGTCCGTTTGTAATCTAAAGAGGACCTCGTCCAGAAAATTTGATTCTATTGCAGTGAAGTGAACAATGATTGCATTGTGATTTCTTTTGTACACATTTGTTATCATGTATAATTCGATTATCCATTTTAAATGGAGCAATTCTTTGGATTTAAGTGCGATCATCATTTATTAAGCTTGAAAATATTATCGACTCAATCAAAGGATTATAGTGTTGATGAAAAATTCGCGTTTGGCCGATGGTGTCAAATCTGTCTTGAGACGAACTATGTCGACAAACACAACAGCCTGGGAGATCTGTTTAGCTTCAGTGCAGGTCCTAAAACTGTCAGTTTGATCATGTAATTGACAAGATGTAAAGCTGATCAGCCAACAGGTTGATGTCGACGAAATGAAGCCTGGTTTCTGCTCGAAGATCCAAAAAATATGTATCAACCGATAGCCGATAGCTTGATTTAGAATCGATCGATCACGTGATAGCCAATACCCATAGTTGCCGATGCCAGCCGATAGCGGATGTAGCGATACTAGCTGATGTCGATAGGGTTTTGAGCGATCGGCTATATGTCCGATGTAGATTCTGACACTTAGATAAATAATGATATAAATACAAGTGTCTGATAATAATGTAGATGTCGATAGGGTTTTGAGCGATTGGCTATATGTCCGATGTAGATTCGACACTTAGATAAATAATGATATAAAGACAAGCGTTGGATAATAATGTAATAAGATAATGAACCAATCGACCGATATAAATATAATGAAGCAAATATCCACAAACCAATCGGCCTATAATAATATGATACAATAAATGCTGATCGATGGTTAAAGCATACATCGACTAGTAATCCGATGTCATTAAATCCAAATGATTAGATAATTAGTGAAACCTTTCTTTGTAATCGGCCAAATTCAACTTATATACAATCCTTGTAAGTCGATGTAACGTCCAAATAACTCATCGGTGAAACCCCAATAAAACAATGATTGATGCCTCTCGACTTAAATAAATCTAACTTACAACCGCAACCTCATAGGTTAGACCTAACCGATACAACATAAGGTTAATGATTGCCTAATAGATTTGAACATGATGACACCGATCAAAGTGTTCATGCATTAAATTTAACCAACACAAGTAAACCATCAAAGAAAAGTTTAAGACATCAAATAAGATCTACTAACCCTCAGATGAAACATTAGCATAAACTGTCGGCTAACAAGAATTAGATTATCAATAACAATCTAGTAGGTCGAACCTAACCGATGCAACACGAGATTGTATATGATAATCTAATACTCAATGAGCCGATAAATGCATCTAATATAACGGATATAACAAATATATCTAAAGCAATATTATGTTTAAAGAAACATCAACTTGATAATAATATTAGACCTGACCGAGAAATTCCTAACTAAGTCGATGTGACTATAAAGGAACTAAAGATGAAGATGATATACTAGATAGGCAACACTTGCGTCGGTCCAATTAGAATATCGGACTCAAGCGAGGAAGTGCTAGCCACGCCAGCGCAAGCGAAGATGATGGAACTTACTTCTTGCTAGAGGTCAAACTCAATCGATGCAGTCCATGCTCGAAAACAAGAACTCATCGAAATAAAAACTAGAAGACTAGGGTGGCGATACATCAAAAGTAATTGTATTGATCTAAGGAGATAGATTACAAAGACCCCGGGTGTACATATTTATACCCTAGGCTGATATGAGTCCTAATCGGACATGACACAAACTTTTCTAAATATAAAAGGAAAAACATAAAGTCCTGATTGGACACTAAACACACTTTCTTAAAGATAAAAAGGAAACTAACTGATTTTACCAAATTAATAGATAAATTGTCATGTCGCATACTACTAAAACTTGGCCTCTTCTGGATAAACTTTCTTTAATTAATTAACCGAATCTACTAAGAATCCGATTACTGGAGACTAATAATTCCCATCGGCCAATTTTCAGGACTCTGAAACCGATAATAACTTTAGACCAATGACGACTTTGGGCTTACCAAATTCAGTTCAGAATGATGTTGTAGCTTGGTACGTTATTCCACCTATCTCGAGACGGAGATAGTAATATATATGAGTAGCCAAGTTTGATGTGAGGTTAGTCTCAGCTTGGTTGCCACTTAATTTTCTTTTACGAAAATGATCATAGCCACTTAATTAACTTTCCCACCTTTTTGATGAAAACATATGTGAGATTCTTCCCCATGTGCGACAACGATTATGGTGGTAAACTTACCGACTGAAAGCAGCCCGGCAATAACAATTTGTTTAACGGCACAAACCATGTATAAAATGGGAAAAAAATAACTTGGCACATTACCACTACTGGAGAAAAGGTTTTTCTAGACGAGGCCCCTGGTAGGTTCCAGGCGGGCCATAAGTGATCGCGCCTGGAAAAACTGGTCCCCCAGAACCAGTTGTTGGACCACACGGGAAGATGCATTATCCCATGCAGTCCACTTAAGCGACTGCACGGGATAATGCGCATTATCCCGTGGAGCCCACTTAAGCGACTGCACGGGATAATGTGCATTATCTCATGCGGTCCACTTAAGAGCCCACACGGGATAATACATTTCTCATGTGGTCCCTTAAGTGGGCCGCTCATGATAATAGACCATAAATATCTACCTGTTGATGAGAAATTTCTCTCACGCGCTGGCCTGGGAGATCTGCTTAACTCCAGTGCAGGTCTTTCTCGGCTACCTGTGCTGTGCAGGGCGTGCCAGTTGATTTGATCTGTTAACCAACAAGAGAAACAAGGAAATATGCATTAAGTGTTAGGTTAGATCCCATTGGATCGACTGACGGAATCCATGAGCATATATATGCTATCCCAAAATATATTTAAGCCAAACGACTGGAATGGATCGGCTACACCGAGACAGCATCAATCGTTTAACCTAAATGCAGTAAAGGATAATATATGTATGAATCGATAACCTAGCCGATCTTCGGAAAGCTAACAATGAATTTGCTAGTACTCCGATGAATCTTATAAAAGATATCATTCTTGAATCGGATGCATAGCACGGAAATCGGCAGTCGGCTATCGATGGTGGGCCGATTTCGGGCGCGACGTCCGACAAGAATGCGATCTTAACATAAGAGGCAGTCCTATACAAATTTAATAATAAATATATCAAAAGAAATATATCAAGGCAGATAAGGCCGGCTGAAACCCCGACGCTGTCTCTAAACAATATAAATCCTAGCCGAATAGATCATTGATAGTTCTAAAAACGACTTAATAGTTCGAACCCGATGCAGCATTATGTATAAAAAGAAAAACCTGATCTATTGCAGCTGATTTATATCCCTCGAGACGATGGATATCGCATATAAACCAGCCAACCTCTAGATCTAGCCCTATCGGCTGCAAGTTCTTGATAGAACTAGCCAATGGCAGGATAAATCTAACCATTAGTCTAATTATATGCGCTATATGATAAGAAGCGCAGTATAAACTCTTGAATCTAATGTGTCATTACGATGGAAGCATTAGAAACAACAGATCATACCACTAATGACAAGCATTTACCTAGATCTGGGGATCGAAACGATGCGGCCCGTAGCCAAACAAACTGCTCGTCGAAGAAAAAGGGTTGGAGATGCGCGAAGGATTGATTGATTGTGATTCTCATTGTTTACAAAGGGTCTCGGGTCCTATTTATACCCAAGATACAATTAACTGTACAAACCCTGGACTCTATATAAACTACCATTTAAAACACAACATTATCCCGAGAAGGACCCATGCCGTGTTACAACTAACAATTTAAACAAACTCCTAAATTACAGATACAATTGTCGTTACAGGACTCTATCCATAGGTGACAATATTGTTTAACGCGCAACTAACAACCGAATCTTCTATTTATCCTCAAACTGCTGCATCAGAAATGGTTTTATCTCTTCCGGACCTGGAATCGGCTATCGGCTGCCTTTGTCCGATCCACCCTTAGCCGATTGGTCTCGCAGCCGATCACTCCTCAACCGATGCGGCCTCTGTTTCCACACCAAACCAGCCGATCCGATTCTGCTTCGTCTTTGCAGACTTAGGGACTCAATTACCAAATTTCAGTGTTAACACTATCCAACCTGACTGTTGTCATTTTAAACTTGGTGTTTCTCTCTCCAAAAAAGCTAATTGTAGGGGAAGGTTTTCAACTCGAATTCTTCAATTGCAATCAATACAAAAGGTAATATGCTTGATCTTCTCTTTCATTTGCTTCCATTTTTGTAAAATTTTATTGGTCGGATTCGAAGATATTTAAACTTTTTCCACTCAGTGTTTCTCTCTCCAAAAATAGGTAGTTTATTAGGGGAAAGGTTTTTGACTCGAAATCTTTGATTGAAATCAATATAAAAGGTAATATGCTTGATCTTATCTTTTGTTTGCTTCCGTTTTTAAAATTCCATTGGTTGAATGAGAAGATATTTAAACTTGTTTGAATATGCCATTTTGAGATATTTTTGAAATTTGTAGGTCATTGTTTGAATGACAATTTTTTTCGTTTATGTAGAAAACACACTGCAATATAATTTTTTTCTTTGTGAATTTTTAGATGGATCGGACATGGATGTATGAGACGTAGAGAACTCATTCGGTGTTCATGAAAGAAGCATCAACATTTATTGATAAGGCTAAGGCACACGTTTTGAGAGAGAATAGAAAGGATATTTTTGTCTTTGCTTGGATTGCAAGAATCGAAGATGTGAAAAGATCCGAACATAATTTTGGGACACATAATTCAGCGTGAATTTGTGGAGAAATACAGGTTTGGACATATCACGGGAAGTCATCACTCTGAAGAGATTCTTGAAATTTACTTTGATGAGGGAGATAATTTTATAATTGAGGACATGTCCCGTGAATTGATGAATGATTTTGGCGGCTCTGGTTTTGACGATGCGAGAGGTTAATATTGATCTTGATCTTGAGGATATGTTGCGGCTGCTTCCCCACCCCTCTTATCCGCTAAACCAAAAGGTCCTGATTCGCCCCATCTGTCAGCCCCTGAAGTCCCCGCAGAACAACCTCCCTCTGAAGTACAAAATATTCATTAGTCTCCTCCGACACCATAGTCAGCTTTGGCGCTACCTGAAAGGCTTCTATAAAAACCATAAGTCTTCCAAGTCCGACTAAGCTTGAACCTCGTCGGCTTATCCCAAAAATGGTACGATCAACTTATGATCGAAACAAATGACCATATACGAGAAAAGTTAGTGTTCCGGGCTTTCGGGGGAGCGCCGGCGACAAGAAGCAAGATGAAACTCCACAGTTATCGGATTCATAAAAATCGGTGAAAATCAAATGAAGGAAATGCAAAACTGGACTTCCGATGAAGTGCCAACAAAGTACGAGTATGGAAAGCCGTTCTTACCGTGGCACATCATGGAAGACCTGCCTTGGGAAATGAGGCTAAAACATGATGTACCTAAAGGTGACTAAAAAGGACCTTGGCTTGATTACTATGAAGGTCTCGGATCATGCTTTCATTAGTGGACCAAATGGGATCTTGGTCATCGATTTTAACGACCTTCATGCATTTTAAAATGGACAAAAATGGATACACTACTACAATAATGTACATAGAGATCGGCACTATAGGTGCTGGAACATCTAAAACCGGCACCTATAGTGTTTTTCCCACCTCCACATGCCAAAAATTCAAAAACCGACACCTTGAAAAGACTATAGGTGTCGTTTCTGAAAAAAACCCGACATCTATAGTATAGGTGTTGGTTTTTTTAAAAAAACCGGCACCTATAATATAGTATAGGTATCAGTTAATAAAAAACCGACACCTATAATATATTATAGGTACCGATTTTTTAAAAAAACCAGCACCAATAAATCTGAGTCGAGCCGATGCCTTATATTCCCATCACCCTCTAATCTTCTCTCCTCTCTCACCAAAAAATCTTATCTCTTCCTCTCCATCTCTTCTCTCCTCTCTCCTTATCTCTTCCTCTCCATCTCTCTCAGGTGGTGGGTAGGGCGGCTGCGGGAGGCGGCGTGGCCGCAGAGGCAGTGCCGGCGTCGGTCTCCCTCTGTTTCTCGCCTCTCTCTCCCAGATCTATGGTGACGGACGGTGGTGGAAGGCGGGACGTCAGACGCCCCTTTCTCCCTTAGATCTACAGCGTCAGTCTCCCTCTCTCTCACGCCCCTCTCTCCCTCAGATCTTGGATTACTTTTTTGTGATTTGTGGATATGGATTGATTGATATGTGGATGAATTTGTGTTCTTGTGAATGGATATGTGGAATTTGTGCTCTTGTGGATTGGATCTATGGATGTGGATGTGGATTGGATCTGTGAAGCTCGTCTCAAACCGATGCAAGCCGATGAACTGGGATTTTTTTATTTCTTAAATCTTAAAAGTGTCGGTTCTTAGACCGACACCTATTAATTTTTTATAGGTGCCGAGCCAATAGGTGCCGATTGGGAAAACCGGTACCAAAGTGGGTTTCCCAACCGGCACCTTTGGAAGTTTCTGTAGTAGTGATATAAATCTCGTTGCCACATTTTTCCTGTAAGTCAATCGCATTTGGTGACATAAATGAATTTATTTGCAAATTAACTTCTGATAAATTACCCGCTGCATTACTTAGGATGCAATTCCACGACGCCGAAAAAGCCAACCGACCAGTAGGATACATCAACCCAATAAGGGTTTACTGGACAAAACACACAGTGAATATTCGTGAAAATTGTGCTGAGCTGAAAGGTAAATCAAAGTTTGAAAAAGAAGCTGTCGTCAAACAAATGTAGAAGAAAAAGACGGTCAGTGTAGCACTATACTTGGGCAAAGCGATACTCACACACAAATACAAAACTGTCATCATGGTCCCTTATGCTGTGCGGTACGTAATATTTCTTCCATACTACTGATATTTTATTATAACATCACCTACAATTAACATATCTTCTTTGCAGCGATCACTATGTACTATTTTTGGTATATCCGCGGGACCACTTGGGCGTACTGCTGGATCCGACACTCTACGTTGATGATACATTCAAAAAATTTATTATTTTGTTAAATTTGTAAGTACCTTTATGCACCATTTAATAAGTATTGGTTGTTGTACTCTCAAAAACATAATTGACTCAAACAATTATTTTGTCTATATAGAGCACACAAACATTACGTAGACCATGGTGGATCAATCAATAATCCACAAAGGAAGAAACTTCTAATGAAGATACGATGGCCGGTAATTACATGTCCGCTATACTGACATTTCTTATATATATTTGTTTAAATAAAAATATCAAGGTATACAGTTTTATTTAACATAGTGTTATAAGCAACCACCAGGTACTAACTTATCCGGATACTACGTATGCGAGATGCTTAGAATCAACGGAAGATACACTACAAAGTTTGAAAAAGTAAGTCCAGAGAAAATATCTTTTTACATATATTAAGATCTTGTGTAATTTTTTTAACTATCAATGTGTATTTCTTCCTAAATAGATCCCGTCCATTCCAGTTGTAGCGAACCGATTCGACAATCGAATCATATTCAACTTGTGTGCAGATATTTGTGGCTTCATCCATCGCGATGTCTGTAACCATTTGGGCGATTTCTACGATCCGAAGAGCCAGCTTGCGACGGAGGATACCTTCAAATGACTTAGAGAGTGGAAAAAAGAACATATCTACTAGAACAAACATTTCTAATTAAGTATATATTTTATGTGCTTTCGAACTATTGTAAATTATGATATGATACATGATATACATATATATATGATGCGTACATTCATTTATATCTTTTTATGACAAAATAATTAATGTGTTTTAGTTTTTAATACATGTGATGTGTATATATATACTAATGACAACATCGATAACAACATCGATAGTATCATATATTATTGAGAGAGAAAGGAGAGAGAACCCTAAACAAAATGCAAGAGCACATATGCACGTAAAATAATGCCGCACGAGAAGATCAATCTTTTTGTGTGGTCCACTAAAAGAATCGCATCGAAAGATCTATTATCCCGTGCGATCGACTTAAGCGATAATCGATCTTTCCAGCCATTTAAGCTGACCGTACGGGATAATAGATCTTTCCATGCGGTTAGACCGTCCGCATACGAAAAAGTTCTTTTCTTAGAACCTTTTCAAGCATGCGGGTAGGTCTTTCGCACGAAAAGATGTATTTCGGCCCCACACAAAAATCGATTCTTCAATGGTATACAACGGACAGAATCAATGTCACTCGTATAATTATCCTCATAGAATATATTTATCCATTATTATATAATATTTGACATAAATTCATTATTATATATTTTACGGGCAAAGCACGGAACATCATTTATATCCGCGCTTCTGCTTCCTATCGAGGGCTTCAAGCACGTGGGGCTCCACGACATATGTTCTACCCGCAGCAACTATGGCACGTGGCTTGTCTCATTGATGTCTTTGATGCCGAGCAGGAGTACATTGCAGTCAAACTCCACGAGGCCATAGATTTCGTTCGCCATAGTTAGCAACTGCGAGGACGCCCTTGTGCTTGCGGTCTTCGCCGTCGACGAGATCGACGACGTCGAGCTCGGCCTGCACCTGCTTCAGCTTCCATCTTCCTTCATGGTTTCTTGTGGCTTGTGAGTGCTTGCATCGTCCCTGCACTGCACTAAAAAGGACTGCGCTAACGAAGAGACATCGCTGCATGGCTTAGATGGAGTAACGGCTCATTCAACATGCATGTATTAATAGTGCAGTTATCTTAGCAGTCACCAAAGCAACACATAAATGCGGCGCAGGGGTAGTTTCAGGAAAAGAGCTAGATGAATCACTCACGCGCCGGAGGGAGTATTATATCTCTACTATACAATGCATCTTGGCAAGCAATGGTTCAGATTCAATTTATTTATCTTACTCATAACGAATGAAATTAGAGTCTATTTTTCTGTCTCATATTATTTTCTATTTTTATTATGTGTATTTATGCATAAATTTAATTGCGAAAGGTTATTCGAGTTTTTCTGTCTTATATTATTTTCTATTTCTATTATATGTATGTATGTATAAATTTAATTGCGAAAAGTTATTCGAGATTTGTTGTTTTTCTGGTTTGCATGCATATATAGGTTATTCGATATTTACTTTTTTTCTGGCTTACATGCTGTATTTAAAAAAGAGTGATCGATTATATTATTGTAACGTTAGTTAGTATGAATATATATGTTAGTAGTATCTGTTAATAGTATTATCATAGTATCGAAAACGCTACCATGTCATTTATAGTTATGAGAAGGCAAATTTAGAGTTGCACAAGCATAGAGAATAGTACGTATATAGATGGAATTAGAATATTATATACTACAAACAAGAAGAGCGTAGTACGTATATACATGGAATTAGAATATTACTACAAACAAGAAGAGCGGTACAGATATGCATAAGCACTATATATCTACATCCTCCGCTTTAAAAATAGACATTTTTAAAATAATATTAAGTTATTTTTTTGGCATTGACTATTAGTAGTGAAAAAATCACATAAGAATGGTATTATCAAATTTATCATTAAATTGTAACATCCTGGCTTAATTAAAATTAGGCTTGCATGACCCATAAATGCTATATGTGTATATTTAGTATCATCTTATTAGGTTAGTAGGGATGAAACCAATTTATAAGACATCTTTCCTTCAATCTCTCTGGTTAACCATTTTACATGAAACGATGACGAAAGTGTATGTAGGTTCGTCCGTCGGATGGACGAGCTACATGGTTTTGGAGGACGGGCTGTCACATAAATAAACTATGATAGTATTCAACTTTTTTAGTAAAACAACATATTTTTACAAATAATTAATACTAGCAATTGTGCCCGTGCGTTGCAACGGATGAAGCCGGGACGCGGCGCGGATGGGAACGGGAGGGAGGCGGAGCGCGGCGCGGGCGTGCGTGGGAGCCCGGCGCGACGGCGGGAGAGAGGGCGCGAGGCGCGGCACGGGACACGGCGCGGATGGGGACGGGAGGGAGGGGACGCGGGAGGTCTTTTTCCATCCAAGCCCTCTTTTCTTTTTAACATTGGGGCTGCGAGTTAATTTCGAAAAAACTCAAGGGGTTTTCTGCAAAATAGCCAAGCAAAACAAAATTTTGGGTAGAAATACTACTTGCTTTATAAATATAGCAAAATACCGTGCGTTGCAACGGACGAAGAAGCGAGGCGGAAGTTGAAGGTCCAAGCGATGATGCGGGAGCTCCGAGCGACGACGGGAGAGAGGCGCAAGCGCGGCGCGGATGGGACGGAAGAGAGGGACGTAGGAGGTCTCTTTTCATCCAAGTCTTCCTTTTCTTTTTAGCATTGGGACTGCGGGTTAATTTTATAAACACTCAAGAGGTTTCTGTAAAATAACCTATTTTTCTTTTTTAACTGGTTTTTTAAATAGCCAGACGGACTATAGGTTAATTTCAGAAAAACTCAAGGGGTTTCCTGTAAAATAGCCAGGCAAAACAAAATTTAGGTGGAAACACTACTTGCTTTATAAATACTAGCAATTGTGCCCGTGCGTTGCAACGGGTAAAGTCAAGGCGCGACACGGATGGGGACGGCACAGAGGGGCGCGGGAGCTCCGAGCAGCGATGGAAGGGAGGAGCACAGTCGTGATGCTGGGTGCGGCGCAGATAGGGATGAGAGGGAGGGGCGCAGGGAGGGAGGAGCGAAGGGGGCCTTTTTTTTCATCCAAGCCGTCCTTTTCTTTTCAGCATTAGGATTGCGGGTAGGGCTGACGAAATACTCGTGGCTCGCTAGCTCGTTCGGCTCGTGGATGGCTCGGCTCGGCTCGTTGAGAAATGCTAACGAGCTGCGTCAAGGGTTTAGCTCGTTAGCTATAATGAGCGAGCTCGAATCGCTCGCAAGTCGCTCGTGAGCTCAACGAGCGAGGATGCAATGTACAAAGTAGGGCCTAATGTTTTGCTTGTTTTGCTATTCTTTTGCTTGTTTTGTTGTTGATGTGACAATAAATCAATAATTTTTATAATTTTGTGATGGTCAATATGGATCTAATGCTTTAGATTATAATAGTAATAGTATCTAATCTAGTTGCATTATTACATTTGCATGGATAATTGTCGATGGACAAGTGTTATTACGTTAATTATGGACTTAATGTATCACTTTTTATTTTTTAATTGTATATTTGCATGTTTAATAGACTAAAAAAATAAAATATAATTTGTACATAAATTGCCTTGTATTAAAGTGGCTCGCGAGCTAAATGAGCCGGCTCACGGCCGAGCCTCCTCGCTCGACTCTCTACCGAGCAGGCCGAACGAGGCAGAGACAAGCGAGGCGGAGCCTCTGGCTCGGCTCTCTAGCCGAGCCGAGCCGGCGGTATCCACCTAGCTAACGGGTTAATTTTGGAAAAAATCAAGGGGTTTTTGGCAAAATAGCTAGGCGAATAAAATTTTGGATAGAAACACTACTTGCTTTATAGATAGCTAGCAAAATGTCAAGTGCGTTACAACGGGACAACGATGCGAGGAGGAAGCAGGTGGAGGACGAAGGTCCGGGCGGCGCGCGGGAGCTCGAGCGGCGACGGGAGGGAGAGGCGCAGCGCGGCGTGGATGGGAAGCAGAAGAGAGGGACGTAGGAGAGTCTTTTTTCATCCAAGCCCTATCTTTCTTTTCAACATTGGGATGTAGTTTAATTTTATAAACGAGTCAAGGGGTTTTACGTAAAATAACACTTTTTAATTGGGTTTTTAAATAGCCGGACATATAGGTTAATTTTGAAAAAGCTTAAGGGTTTTCGAAAATAGCCAGATAAAGCAAAATTTAAGTGGAAGCATTCTTTTTTTATATATAGGTATAAATGGATAGATAGATAGATATAGATATAGATATAGATATAGATTAGTAGTGAAAGTAGCGTATCAATATGTTTATCAAAGTGTAAAGATGATGGAGGGATTATGTATATTCGCATGCACCAAACCACTACACGGGATGATGGGAGGATGGTGGATGGGAGTAGACGACAGGAGGTAGCTAGCTAGATATGATGCTGTTCGATATAATTGGTGACAACCCAAAGAGGCATGTCGTACTAGCGGTGGGGCCCAGTTGTCAAGGGGAGCCGCAATGCGACAAAGCTAGATGTGGTGCTGCGTGTCGACATGCACGTGCGAGGTCGCTGCGCAGAAGCGCGGGGTCACGACACGAGGCATATATATCTTGTGATCGATATGCCGTATCGTAAACGGCGGGAAAAAGCATTTAACGATTGAACTTTTCAAACACTAACTAAAGCTGTGAGACTAAATTATATATGAGAATAAATAATTAGATATTTCTTAAATAGTTGCAGTAGAAGATTCCAGATTCTGATTGAAATCCGATTGTGCCAGCAGCTGAAGTAGCACAACGTTACTGCTACGTTCAATACCGGAAAATTGAAGTTTATCTAATGTCGAGGAATTTATCGAATACATAACCTCGATATTTGTCAGTGCCACTCGATAAAGATTGACACTAGACAAATTTTCTTATTTGCATAGTATGACATTCGGCAAAATAGGGGCACTAGGCAAATTTTCACTTTTGCCTAGTGCAACCCTAGGAAAAAAATATACACTCGATAAAATTTTAAGATCTTGTTTCACATATTACCCTCCAAGCTTTTTTCTGCTCTCATATACAACATGAATTTGTACATGTTAAAATTTGATGTATTTTTTAATTATTCGCTATGTTTAAATTTTTTTTATTTATAATAATTTCTTAACTAATACAAAATTTGAACTATAAGTAATTCGAATAATTGAATAAAATGTGTAAAAAATGATACTCGTGTTATTGAGTCCATTTTGAGGTTATATATATATGAAATAAAAAGTAATTTCAAAGATCTTATTTAGGAAGCACGTTTGTGACCATGAGTCAAATAAAGTTTGGTCGGTTTTTAAATTATAAGAAAAATAAATAAAGTTCGAAAATCACAAGATTTGTCGAGTATCCTAAAATTAGACATTGAAGCTGTGGAAAAAATTTCGCAAGGTTTCGAACATTTTGTCACGTACGACGCCTACAAACAGAAGCATCTCCGAATATAGTTCTTAGTGATCTTCCTAAGTTAGAGCCAAAATGACGGTCGAATTTAAAATTTGGCTTCAAAACTTTTTGTGGACTTAATATATTACATACATGATACCATACCAAGTTTTGAGATTTTTCTGCATCAATTTAAAATATTTTAATTTTTTGCATTTAGTATACACTTAATTTGCCTAGTGTAGCGCTTAGGAAAATTATAGCCGAGGGTAGCACTAGACAAAGTATTGTGATATTTGACAAAAGAAAATATATGGTGATTTTATTATTTATAGCTAATTTGTATATGTGGTTCATATATGTCTTGTTATATGTGTATGTGATCATCGGCCATCGTGCCATCTTGTTTGTTGCGGTTTTGGAAACCTTCCCGTGCGGGGAAGGTCTTGCGAAATTTACAACCGACATGACTATGTTTTCTGTAAAGATCTTTGCGAGTTCATCGCCGCCTCCTTCTACTACACGACTTCCTTGCTGTCTTCACCGACGTCGTCGTCCGTCTAGCCCGAGAGGCACCTAGGTGAGAGACCCTAGGCTTTTCTTCCACATTTACATTAATTAAATGTAATATAGGAGTATCACGTAACCTAGGCGTCTCCCATTCGAAAGAGATACGATTGGAGTAGACATGCAGATCTTTGCACATATCAAACCGTATCTGTTTTGAATTGTCCACGTTTTTTGGACAACCCGAGGATATGTAGATGGGTTTAGTTTTCATGCCTTACTCGGTCAGAGACATGGTTTCGGCAACACCTCCTTGTTGTTCTCTGGATACACAATCTCCTGTCGGGACGTGTATTTGGAGAACATCGGGAAGTCTTGCCAAATCATCTCGGCGGAGTAGGCATGAAACTAACCTGTCTACACATCCTCGGATGGGATAGGACCTATTCTCATCTATTAGAGAGTATAGACACTCGGTAGATGCAAACGATTCTTATATTATTCGATTTGTTAGAGGATGGATGGCCAGTGAGTGGATGTACATGGGCCGTTCAAATGTATCTGGGATAACCCTTGAATGGATTAACAAGACCAATGCTTTCATCGAGGGGGCTTTTGCCAGGCTTAATGGAAAACTTAGTACTTGGTGTCCATGCAATGATTGTCGAAACAAATGTCAACAATCAAAGAAGCGGTTGGGTGAACATCTTGTCAAGAATAGATTTATGCCAAACTATACCCGGTAGACCTTACATGGTGAACGCTATCGTGCAAGAGAGGAGGTTGTGAGACAACAAATTGATGAATATGATTCGGATACCGGGGTAGGAGATATGTTAAATGACTATGATGAAGGTTGTATGGAGGATGAGCCAGAGGAAACCGCAAAGGCATATTACCAGATGTTGCAGGCGGCACAACAACCTCTTCACGGGCATACCAAGGTTTCTCAACTGGATGCCATTGTACGCCTAATGGCCCTAAAGTCCCAGTTTAGTTGGAATAGAGACGACTTCGATGCTATCTTGTCAATAATTGGTGGTCTACTTCCGAAAGGTCACATTCTGCCTAAGAGCATGTATGACACACAAAAACTCCTTCGTACACTTAAGATGCCATATGAGCAAATACATGTTTGTCTGAAGGGATACATCTTATTTAGGAAAGAATATGCAGAAGAGAAGTACTATCCGAAGTGTAAATCCTCTAGGTACATAGAGGTAGAGTCTGGTGATGGTGAGAAGAGGCAGCTCCAAATCGGCGAGAAGATCCTTAGGTACCTTCCGTTCATACCGAGGATCCAACGGCTTTACATGAACGAGGAAACCACAAAGCAGATGACATGGCACAAAAATAGACATCGGTACAATCCTGATAAGATGGTACATCCAGCTGACGAAGAAGCATGGGCAAAGTTTGATGCGATTTATCATGAGAAAACAAAAGAGGCCCGTCATGTACGTGTTGCGCTGGCAACAAACGGGTTCAATCCTTATGAAATGGCGGCGTCCCCATACACTTGTTGGCCAATATTCGTTATCCCCCTCAATCTCCCCCCCCCCGGCGTTGTCTTTCAACGACAGAATATTTTTTTGTGGTTGATAATTCCTGGACACCCGGGGGATAATATGAGTGTGTACATGGAGCCTTTGATTGATGAGTTGTTCCGTGCTTAGGATGAAGGGGTATTAATATACGACCGAGTCACGAAGACAAACTTTAAAATGCATGTGTAGTACCATTACTCCCTGCATGACTTCGTGGCTTATGGGATATTCAGCGGCTGGTGTGTTCACGGAAAATTTCCATGCCCGGTATGCAAGGAATCTCTGGAGTTCTTTTGGTTGACGAAGGGTGGAAAATATTCTTCTTTCGACAAACATCGACAATTCCTCCCTCTTGACCACCCATTCAGGCGAGACATCAAGAACTTTCAAAAAGGTGTCAGTGTTGAAGACACTGCGCCACAGATGATGACAGGGGCCGAGGTTCGTGCTCAGTTAGATGCTCTTGTGGTGAATGAAGAAGGTGGTTTTGCGGGGTACGGTGTGCAGCATGCATGGACATAGAAGTCAGGCTTGTGGAAGCTCCCCTATTTTGAGCACCTCATTCTTCCACACAACATTGATGTAATGCACACCGAAAAGAATGTCGCCGAGGTGGTCTTTGCTACAATCATGGATATTCCTGATAAGACAAAGGACAACGTTAAGGCTAGAGTGGACCAGGAGAGGTTATGCGATAGACCCAAGTTGGACATGGCGCCTCCCAACGGCGACAAGTCATGGAGAAAGCCTAAGGCCGATTTCGTCGACGAGGGCCCAAAGGAAGGAGGTGCTGCAATGGTTCCAAATGTTAATGTTCCTTGATGGGTATGAAGCGAATGGGAAGAGGGGAGTGAACTTATCTACCATGCGAATTACTGGGCTAAAAAGTCATGACTACCACATATGGATTGAGCGGCTTCTTCCGGTGATGGTTCGTGGCTATGTCCCTGAGCATATATGGAGGGTGCTTGGCGAGTTGAGCAATTACTTACGCCTCTGTGCTAAGGAGTTATCTCGTACCGTGGTTAAAGAAATGGAAGAAATGGCACTGTGTTGATCGTAAGTTGGAGAAGATCTTTCCACCGGCTTCTTCAATCCGATGCGGCATTTGATTTTGCACCTCACGTATGAGTCATGAATGGGGGGGTCCTGTGCAGTTCCGTTGGTGCTATCCAGTTGATAGAGATCTAAAGGATCTTAGAACCAAATGTAAAAATAAATGCAAAATTGAAGCTTCCATCGCAGTGGCATATGTTCTGGAGGAGGTGTCAAACTTCACAACAAAGTATTATGCCGACAACCTTCCTAATGTGCATAATCCACCTGCTCGTTAGAACGCTGGTGAAAATGAATCAACCCTCAGCCTTTTTCGAGGGCAACTCAGAAGTGCAAGTGGTGTGACCTTCAAAAACCTGAACCATGAAGAGTGGCGATCTATCATGCACTATGTGTTGCTCAATCTTTCCGAAACGGAGTCATACCGTATGTAAGTTAGTAATAATCTTGTTCTCTAGTAGTTATTGTTATGCATCCATCCAACCCCCTTGTTCTCTTTTGTACAGGAAATTTTTACAGGAGTTCTAGTGTAAATCAAGGGACCCAACCTCACAAGAAATTGAGAACCTTCTAAAATAGGGTTCGAGAAATCGAAATCTCAGTTTCATTTCTTGGTTGAAACAAAAGGTACTAACTAACCAATTTCTCATTTCGCACTTAATTTCACATGCACAAGTTTTCGTCATTTACCGATGCTTGAACTTGCAGGCCCAAACCGATGCTTCAATGAGTGCCGAGTTGAGACAATTTGCTAATGGATTTTCCTATAGGGTTAAGTCATTTACCGGTTATGACGTGAATGGATATCGTTTTCACACAACTCGGTATGAGCAAAGTCGGCCCAATCGAAGAACCACAAATACCGGAGTCCTTACAGTGGGCTCCGATGGACTGGAGTACTATGGAAGAATTGAAGAAATATACGAACTCGAGTTTCATGGTTGCAAGACTCTTGTGCCTGTCATATTCAAATGTCATTGGTTTGATCCTAAAGTAGTGCGACGGACCCCTGATCTTGGGCTAGTCGAAATTCGACAATCATCCGTCATGACAGGAGACAATGTCTATATTGTGGCTCAACAGGCCACACAAGTTTATTATCTTTCATACCGTGCCAAAATGTAGCACGACTTAAGGGTTGGGATGTTGTGCATAAGGTATCGCCACACGATAAACTACTGTCCCAAACAATGAAGATTACAACATAGATCCAAACACATACGTCGGAGAGTTCTTTCGAGAAGATCGGTTGCAAGGGAGTTTTGAGATAGACCTAAGCTGAAGCAATCGAAATGGAAGTAGATAATGGTAGGGTCGTTGATGATGTTTGGAGATGAAGTTCGTAATGGGAAGGACCAGCCTTGTTTGGTGAGAGGTCCCTCGAAACTCCCAAAGCGACCACCTCTTCACAAACGACCGGTGATTCGACCCGATGGGGATAAGTAAGTAATATTTTCATGTGTTCATTACTTCTAGTTGAAAATTACTATGGAAACTAATTATTTATCTTAATCAATTGGGCGAGATTGGGTGGTGGTCGGACCGGTGATCACACACACCTCGTCAATGGCATCATCGGAGTTTTGTGCAAGGAACACTTCCACGGCTTGGTGCATCATGCGGGTAAGCGGAGCACACTGGACGTGGGCCGACTACAAGTCCGCCACGATGTCCGTGATCTATTGGGCGGGGTTTTCGCCAACGATCGGAGCGGATCAAGGCCGAGCGTGTGGTACGTATTCGTCGCATTACATCGTTCAACACATGATATTCATTATTGTGCATTCTTGAACTAATTATCTCCAAATTGTGTTTGTATGTTGGATTTCTACGCACTTGATGATAGCTGTACACAGGCCAGTGCAGATGTCGTGACTGAGAAAGTGGCAAAGGACCACGTGAATGACATGCATTATGAGGCGCGCCTCCAGTGTCATATCACCTTTGGGCGATGAAGGACATAAGATCGGCAAAACCGAAGCAAGGACCAAGACCTTGACCGGGAAATACCTAGCGGTAAATATAGAGTCAACGAGGTGATTTTTCTAAGACCCCGTACACTCAATTTTATGTCTAATATCATTTCCTTGATGACGTGTAGGCGATTCCGGGTTGGTGCGTGGGCCTAGACGAGTGCTGGGCAGCCATGGTGGATAGGTGGTGCTCCTCCGATTGGCAGGCCCACCATCTCGCGTGCCGGGGTCATCGTTTGATGATGGAAGGTGGTTCACACCGTTAGGGCAACAGGAGCCTCAGACGCTATGCCCAGAAATATGTATGTGAATTCATTTCTTTATTGTAACACTATATTCTGTATAATTTCTAATCATATTAGTTGTTTTCGCAGTCGAAAGCACATGGTGGCCAGCCTATTAACACGTTCCAGGCGTATGCTCTGGCCCGCAAGGACAATGTGACGTCCGACGTCTCCTACAACCCGGACGACCCGTCCTCGGTGTACTGCAATCCGGGCGTGCACAAGCGCCTCGCCGATTACTTAGCGATGGCAAGAGAGATCCACGGGCCAGAGTTCGATCCGAGCGCCCATGATCTTGATGGTGAAATCGTCATGAGGGTGGGAGGGGCGGGCAACACGGGCGGTTATGGATGGGCGGCAGGCGTGATCGACACGGCTAGTACTCCTACTCTTGCCGAGATTCGAGCGAGGAGCACGGGGTCAAGCCCGAGCATACGGTCACGCCAGAGCCCCTACACGAGTCCCGGATGGCGGCACTACGAGTTATTTACTGTTTCACTCGTCGTCCATTGATTCTTTCAAATGTTTGATTTGCATTGTATCATTTGGATACGATTAGTAATGTAGGCCTAGCTAGACGAAGAAAAGAGGCTACGGGAGGAGATGCTACAGGTGCATCAGACCCAGCTAATGTAGGTACAGCGGCAGCAACAGGTCCAGCTAATGGAGGTACAGCGGCAGCAACAGACCCAGATGCAGCAGTTTTATCAATACATGCAGACTCTGTCTCAGAACATGGGTCAGCCTCCGTCTCCACCAACGATGGTCTTACCGCCTCTACCAATTGTTATGGCCACTCCGCCGCCAGCTCTTATGGGCACTCATATGAGTCAACTGAGAACATTGCAGTTTCGGACACTAGACATAACATTTTAGTTTTATTTCACGTTCATTCTTCTTTCTATTATGCAGTACACCTCGTCAGCATTGAATGTTGGGTCTCAGGATGTGGATTTGTCGCCGGCGCATCGTAGGCAACCAACTATGTAAACTCCCTAACTCGATTTGTGGTTCTGGATGTTGTGAACTTGTCGCACTGGAGTTGAATTATGGTTCTGGATGATTGTCATGATATATTTGTCTGTGATGGTTCTTGTGGTATTGAGATGACATATTATGGTCATGTGATGCTTCCTGTGATATATATGTTGTGTCTGTGAAGAATATTGTGTTATGCCTGTTATGACGATTGTCAAATGCCTGTGATGATGCTTGTGGAATGTCTGTGATATTTATGTATTTGTGATAATTTACGAAAAGAATTAATAAAAAGAGGTTCTCGATGTATGTTTGCCTAGTGTAGCACTAGGCAAAGAGGGTTTGCCTAGTGCGGCACTAGACAAAGAGGGGTTTGCGGCTTTTGCCTAGTGCTACCATTTTTTGCCTAGTGCTACCATCGATTTGCCGAGTGTATGCATTAGGCAAAGAAGAAAAGTTTACCGAGTGCATTGCACTAGGCAAAACGGGAAAATGTTTGCTGAGTGCCAAACACTAGGCAAAAATTCAAATTTGCTGAGTGCTGTGCACTAGGCAAACATAAAACTTTGACTAGTGGTAGTCACTAGGCAAACAAAAAACTTTACCTAGTGCACGACACTAGACAAACAAAAAAATTTTGCACAGTGCCTAGCACTAGGCAAAGTTTCTGTTTGCCTAGTGCCGGACACTGGCAAAGCCTTTGCCGAGTGCATATATTTTGGCACTCGACAAACACGACTTTTGCCGAGAGCTCCTTTGCCGAAGGAGCTTTGTCGAGTGGCTACACTCGGTAAATCCTTTGCCGAGTGTATTAGAGGATTTGCCTAATGCTGTGGACATTAGACAAACTTTAAATTTCCGATAGTGGTTACAGTAATTATTTTTTTAAGAGCGTTAATTTGCTGTTTACTGGAAAATAGCACAACACCCATATGTAACGGTCATATAACTATATTTTTCGATAATCAATTAATTTTTTGATAATCGATTATTTTTTATAGTTATCGACGGATTAGATAATGGCAGTGGACCTGGATTGCCGCTTGACCTGCCCGAATTTGTCTCCGCCCCAGGTGGTACAGTACGTGCGTGTCCTGTATCCAAGTGATCCAACAAGTCTCAGCACATTAGTTTCATGTGTTTCATGGATTTTTTTTCCTTTTGGTTTGCTTACAATTAAGGTACTACTACTAGCCAGGTGATGGCATAGTATAGAGCAATACAACATTAATAGTATTGTGTAGGGCCATTCTATTTTTGCAATTAGAGAACATGTGTGTGGATGAACATTTCTTTTTTAAACACCATCGTTCCATATGTTTGTCCAAGAAATAACTTTTTATTTGATCTCTGTTGTTTGGATAATTGAGTTTACTATTAGTAGGCCTAAACTGATAATTACTGGTAAATTAAACAAAATCATTTGGGCGTTTGAGAGTACGAATATCCTGACAGGCAATCTGTTGGACAACCAAATTTAAGAGAGCAGCTAATCAAATATAATCTCTTAAATAATAAATTTATTTAGATTGTATCCTTACAATAGTTGAGACCATAAAGATTCCGAGCATCAACTTAAAAATATTTTTAATTACTATTCTTTAATTTTTATCCTTATGTAACTGTGTTTTTATTTTGTAGAATGCTAGGAGTCGTTATCCGTTATTTTTTGTTTCTCCTTCTCGTTTTATCCTGTCAGCAAATATTTCTAATTAATAAGGCTAAGAGCCCTTTATTAATGATCGTTGAATATGCCCGAAACACAATTAGTATATGTATTTCCATTCCATCTATATAGCTCCGTGCAAAATAACTAAAGATAAAGCCATCTCCAACATGCTTTGTGCTTTGTGCTAAGAGCCCTAGGGTGTGTTTAGATAAAAATTTTTTTGACAAAATATCACATTAATACTTTGGACATACATTTAAAGTATTAAACATAAACTAATAAAAAACAAATTACAGAATCCGTCTATAAACGACGAGACGAATTTAAGCCTAATTAATCCATCATTCGCACACATTTACTGTAACACTTTATTGTCAAATCATAGTCTAATTAGAATTAAAAGATTCGTCTCGTAAATTACATGTAAACTGTGCAATTAGTTATTTTTTAGTTCATATTAAATACTTTATTTATTTATCCAAACTTTCGATGTGACGTGATGTAAAATTTTGACGATGGAACTAAACAGGCCCTAGGTATTTACACCAAAATAAGCCCTTCTCCAATTTCTTGAAAAGATGGTGGACCACTTATTACATAGTACGATGTCCATAATAGACATATCTAGGGTACGTAGGTTTTGATGTCAAAGAGTTTAGGCAGGTCTAGAGTAGCAATAATAATCATTCATTTCGAACGTGCGTGTATAGAAAGTTGGCTGACAGAACTGAGTTTATAGTTTTCTCAGAAGACAATTAATTTAACTAATTAAAGTTTAAGCAGAGGGGCGGGGGTAATAGTAATGTGATCAGCAATTCTTCCCAGCAAAGTAAGCTTAGTGTACTACTAGACAGTAGTAGTGCAAGATATATAGGTAGAGTTTATTTGTCGATCTTTTTCCAATTAAATTCAAAAAAGTTCGACTTTGTTTGAAAGTTGAGTGCCTCCAAAAAACTTTTTCCCTTGATATATATAGTTCGAATTTAACTTTCAACCCTGAGCTAGGCTTCCAACGTCACTGTTGCACCATCTCCTTAATTTGTCCTTTCGTTCCTTTATATTTATACCCTTGACTGATATAACTTTGACCATTATTGATTTTTAAATAATTAGATTATAATAAAAGGAAAGTTTAATATCTAGTTTTTTAAAAGAGACGAATAGTCACATTTTAGATAAGAGTAGTGTTTAGTGACAAATATAAAGAAACGGGTGGAGTACATTCGTAACAGTCAGAATGTCTATCAAACAGTGTTTCATAGAATTGATCATTGCCTCCTGACAGTTGTTGTCGCCACTCACTTGTGTTCTGGAGTATATATAGCACAGTGTAGCATCGATCTTTTTTGCTCATATAATTGGTCACCTTAGTAAGAGTCTATATATATAAGGAAATAACGGAGGAGCACCTGATTTATCAGTAATCCAAAAAAAGACATTCGGATTCGGAAAAAGCTAGCTAATCATTCCTATATATTAATTAGTTTCATATATAGAGCTTGTCTGATTTTCCATCCATGAAGTCCCCGTCAGCTTCTTCGGCTCCTCCGCCGGGTCGAGCGTCGTCTTCTGCGGTGGTGGACCTGTCCCTGTCACTGGCGGCGCCGGCGGCGGCAACCGCCGTGATGAGGAGGCGCCGACGACGTGCGTGGCCGACGGCAAGGCAGTCCGGCTGTTCCAGTGCCTCTTCTGCGAGAAGACGTTCCGCAAGTCGCAGGCGCTCGGCGGCCACCAGAACGCGCACCGGAAGGAGCGCGTCTCCGGCGGTGGCAGTTGGAACCCCTACGTCTACGACGTCGCGGCCGCCGAACCCGTCGCCTCACAAGGCGTCGCAGCGGGAGCACAGCCGTCGACGGGTGGTGGAGGCGGAGCGACGCCGGAGGCGAGCGGCCGGCCGTGGTGGCAGGTTTCCGTTCAACCAAGAAGGGTTCTTCGTCCATGGGCGTCGCCGGCGAGGAGCGTGTTCTCGAGCTCCGCCTCTAGATATTACTCTTTTGCATCTCCACTTGCAAGCTGTTCATGATGGATGCTAATTAATATCCACTGCATATTAATGTTTCCACTATATTAATTTGTGTTTGTGCCTTGTACAACAACTGAATTATATATATAGACATATATATATATATATATATATATATAAACAACTACAAATACACACATGTATACCCTGTCCCTATAAAGTTATTTGAATAATCATGATTTTAATTTTTGTTTGTAAAGACAGTATAAAGGCATGCACATACACTCATCCCAACGAATGGACACACACTCTGCTCCTGTAAGCTCATCTAAACCATTATGATTTAAATCATTTTCTAAAAACACGATATAAACATAGAAATGCATGCACATTTCTGTGAGTTATCCACGAAACCCACAGAAAATGTACCAATGTACAGGTAGCTCTCAAATCTGGTAGTGACATACACTCATCCATATGAATGCATACATATGCTCTACTCAGCACCTTCAAGAGATTGGGACGGATAAATACATCGTAAAAATAATTAATCGTAAAAATAATTAACTGTAAATACAAGCAAATGTGCCAAATCTAGAACTTGAACCCAGATGAGCAAGTTTCACCACAAGAAATCTAAGCACATGATCTACGCTTACTTTGCTGAATTATACTCCCTCCATTTTTAAACAGGTGACGCCGTTGAGTTTTGACATGATGTTTGATCATTCGTCTTATAAAAAAATGCAAAAGTCATGTTAGAAACAAGTAAAAAAGTAAATGATATTTACATATTTATTTTTCTACATATGGTCAAGCATATTATCGAAGTCAATATCATCATCTATTAAAATTTAAAAATAAAGATAGTATATAAGAACAGAACAAGTGCAAATTTCAAAAATATGAAATCTGGAATACGAATAAAAGAAACTAAGAGTTGGACGTGAATGTGAACTAAATTAACTTAAGAGTAAAACGCATCACATATATCGTAACTTGCAAGGTGAGTGCAATTTAGTCATCCATCATGTAGATTGCTCAAATGAGTAGCTCAATTTGTTTTGGAGGTGTAACTCTAGTCCAAATCACACCACACGTACGATTTTTGTTAAGTTGGATGCCAAGTGGCACACATGACAATCAATCAGTTGGCCAGTAAAAGAACTCTCTGTTTTTCTCTAATAATTAGTCCATTAGATTTGTCATTATGTCCGTGTGATACACAACAATCTTAGGTTGTCGGATCTGGTAAAACTGAAATCTTCAAGTCACGATGATACCCTATGGATCAATCCATCATCGACAAAATTAACGATGCTGGCAGCGACGGCGAGCGCTCCATTTGATGACACCGAGCCTCCATCCTCTCTGTTCATTGTTACCCTTGATTAATCCATGTGCATCTTAATTTTTCTCCATGTTTATTGTTTAATCCATCCAGTACCTGACTAACTGGAAAAGTTTTTGTATTATACTTTTGTTTAATACATGGTCATGAGCACAATCACAATTTATAAAATTGTCATTGTGCATCTATAATTCAAAGGGTATTGAAGATTGTATACATGATTTTAGAACGAGGGAACAAAACCCACTTTATTTCTTAATTTAAATAATAAGTAATTAAACATCCTTTCACGAGTGAAGTTGTACAACTTTGAAAAATAAAAAAAACACATGGGTTAATATGCAAATTGTCTCATGGCATCCAACTTAACATAAACAACATATGTGGTGTGTTTTGGACTAGATTTGTATAAAAAATTGTCCGACTCATTTAAGCAATTTACAAAATGAGTAATTAAATTACATCCACCTACGACCTACAAGTTGTGATACTAACAGCGCATTTTACTCTTAATCTAAGTTTGAAAATGGTCAATTCTTCAAAGCTTAAAGTTTAACAATATGTATTTTCAGTTTATACGTGAGATTGTCTCGTGACACATCCCGTATGTGTATCTCAAATATAGATCTAATCAAAAGTTTAGCCCAAGTACTTGGGATTGAAATAGATTTTATAATCATGAAAATAAGTATACATGCATCCAACTAATCTTTTAAAAATGAATTTACGGTAACAGTGCTGCGCACTAAATGATCTGAAAATAAATGATGAATATCCGGATCTCTCGTTTCAAACTAGAATGAATTTTGTCAATTACTCCCTACTTTCTCCGTAAAAAAACCTATTTTGAATACGGACATAACCTGTTAAGATTCAAACTGAGAAGTGATATTTTTTTGACGGAAGGAGTATGTCCTAAAGTGACAGAATCTTTTATAAGAACAGAAAAAGCACTTTACATAGTAGATAAAATCCTTATATATATTTTGCACCGGAGATAGTATCGATTTGTCCATAATGCTTGCCACAGATGCCATCTAAAAGATCTATCGATAGCTTCTTCTGCCTCTTGCCGTAAGGGCATCCCTAGTATAAAGGTGATGTTTGGATCCACAAATTAAAATAGTCCGTGTCATATTAGATGTATATCAATTTAAAAATTAAATGTGAATTAATTATAAAAATAATTACTGAATCGATGATTAATGCACGAGATAAATCTATTAAGTCTAATTATTTTATAATTAGTAAATATTTCTTGTAATGTCATATCGTCCAACCATAACGTAATTATACTCATTAAATTTATCTTACTAATTAACCACTAATTATAAATAAATTTTATAAATAATTTATATTTAATAATTCAAAATAACATATAAACCTGTAATGCGACAGGAACTAAAACAACTTTAAGTCAGCTGAAACAAACAGAAAAAACCAGATAAGAAGCATTGAAAAGACCCCTACCTGAAAAGAAACATTGTACTAGAAGCCAGGAAACGACAACAAGCAGGTAATAGTGCTACTACCGATAATAAGAAATAAAGTATAAAGTATCATAGAGTCACGTGATGCTGAGAATAGAGAGATGTGGGACCCATAGATCTTTGGGTCTGTATGTCAGTAAATATTACTGCACGTGATCTCAATCGTGAGAATATATGGTTTTCTTTAAAGCGGGTCCCACCTTATTTCCTAATGCTAATTAACACAGTATATAATTGTGGAGTATATTAGGCCGGTATCCATGAGGTAGGTTTTATAAAAGGTTTATGCGTATTAAATATAATGTCATGTTAGCATTTTGCATACAATGAAAAGGAGAGAAAAGAAAGGAAAACGTTTTATCTTGATGAAACAATATAGTGCCGTCGAAGATGACGCAGGCGAGCCGGACGACCTCCGCCGTGGCGTCTTTGGCTGCGCTGCCACCTGCCCCGGAGGCAGCGGCGTATTGCGCGAGGAGGAGGATGGCGATGTCTTGGGCGTCGTCGAGCTACGCTGGAAGCCCATGGCCGCCTTCACCTGCCCGGCCACCATTGCAACACGGCGCGGAGGGGCGCGGGCGACCGTAGGCTTCCCATGGGCGGGCGCGACGGCGCGGGCCAAGAGGGGCGCGGATGGGCGCATACAGGCACGGACGGCGTGGGCGCGACACCGGCCGTGTCTCATCAGCGAGGAAGAAAGGAGAGAGAGAAAAGAGAGGTTGATAGGACCCATACAAATAATAAAATATTCTACCAAACTGTACGATCAAACTATATATTGAGAACGAGACTTGTTTTATAAAACTGAAAAACAAAAATTATGTATTGAGACTGGTCTCATATATACTGCTACCACCTGCTCTTGGTCCCACTCTTTGCCCCCACGCTACCAAGTACTACGTAGTATTATTGCAGTAGAAGAAACGTACGGTGAGATCTCACCTCTGCATGCAAGAGTATGGCTGTGTTTTAGATCCAAAAATTTTTAGCCAAAAATATCATATCAATGTTTTGAATATACATTTGAAGTATTGAAATAGACTAATAAAAAATAAATTACAGAATCCGTCTATAAACGACGAGACGAATTTATTGAGCCTAATTAATCCGTCATTAGCACAAATTTATTTAGCACTTTTGTCAAATCATAGTCTAATTAGGCTTAAAAGATTTGTCTCATAAATTACATGCGATATGTATAATTAGTTATTTTTTATCATATTTAATCACCGTTTATATGTCAGCTTTTGATGGGACAGATGTAAAGTGGGCCTATATATATTGCCAGTGGTACGATTCTGCATCGTCGAGTCGCTGTCGTACTACTTTTCTCCGTGTAAGATGCTAGTAGCAACTAAATATATCAATATATAGTATTGTTTCTGTTTTAAAATATAGTAAATTTTAACATTCTAACTAGATTCATAACTAAAAGAACTAAAACTTGTATTTTCGAAACGGAGGTAATATATGATAAATTGATAAATTAGTAGAGTACTTTCTTCATTTCATAAAAGAAATGAAAATCAAAATGTAGTATCAGATGTGATATATATTTTTATAATATTAAAATGTATCATATTTAATAGTAGTTTGATTTTTTTATCGGGAGTATATTGTTACAATGAAATTAAGAATAATTCTCGGAGACCATGATGCATGATATTATATATATATATATATATATATATATATATATATATATATATATATATATGGTGCGCGTCACATAGCCCATCCCGTATGGCATGACCGAATCTCTAATTTGAAAACTCAAATTGAAAATCGAGCTGTTCAAATTGTTCTACATATTAATATCGCCTTGTATACCAAATTTTACATTTTTTGAATTTTTACTATTTTATCGAGATATGTCAAAGATGCAATAAAATAAATACTCCAAAATCGTTGGATTAATGCATCTTTGACTTATCGATAAAATAGTAAAAAAAAAAAAATATAAAATTTGGTATACAAACGATATTAATATGTAGAACAATTTGAACGGTTTGGATTTTTAATTTGAGTTTTCAAATTAGAGATTTGGCCATGCCATACGAGATAGGAAACGTGCGGCGCGCCACACATAACCCATCTTTTATATATATATATATATATATATATATATATATATATATATATATATATATATATAGTTGGGCTACAGTGTGGCACGCCGCATAGCCCTATCCCGTGTGGCATGACCGAATCTATAATTTAAAAACTCAAATTGAAAATCCGAACCGTTTAAATTATTCTACCTATTAATATCGCCTTGTAGACCAAATTTTATATTTTTTAAAAATTGTTTACTATTTTATCGGATAGGTTAAAAATGCATTAATCCAACGATTTCTGGAGTATCTATTGTGTTGCATCTTTGACCTATCCGATAAAATAGTAAAAAAATTCAAAAAATATAAAATTTGGTCTACAAGGCGATATTAATATGTAGAACAATTTGAATGGTTCGGATTTTCAATTTGAGTTTTCAAATTAGAGATTTGATCATGTCACACGGGATGAGACTGTGCAGCGCGCCACACAATAGCCCAACTATATATACACACGTAACAATGTACTTAAAAGATACCTATGGTTTCACGTGTGTACATGCATGTCTGCCCAAAAGAGGCACAGTGCTAGCAAGGGTTAGCTAGGGTGATAAATATGGACAACCATAATTAGTGTGGTTTCCCGGAAAATGCTTTCTTCGGTGAATCCAATGGGATGCTTCTCATTGATTTCGAGAATCTTCATGTTCTTTTCAAGCTTGATAAAATGAAGTCAAACTCATTGATGTGTTTTGCTTGTAAGTGTTTTACTTTTATTTGGTGTAAGTGAATACATGAAATAAACTTGCATCTCATTTAGGCTGCATTCCGTAGGTCATAATTTCACGACGCGAAAAGACCGATGCAACCTGTAGGCTATGTAAACCCAATGAGGATTTGCCAGACACAACACATTGTGCAGCTTCGTGCGGATGCTCCGCTTCGTGCGGATGCTCCCAAACTACGGAACAAGACCCGGAGGAACAACAAGCATATATCAAGGATTTCCACAAGCAAAAAGAGGATCGAGGTAGCAACCTACTTGGAAAAAGCAATCCTCTCGCACCAAAACAAAAATGTAATAATGGTCCCTTATACTTGTAAACAACATCTCTTCTGTTTCATTAATGTTTTTGTAGTGCAACAAAATTACTAGCAAATGTCGTCTATAATTTATATATCTTGTTTGCAGCAACCACTACATATTATTTCTGTTATATCCGAGGGATCAGTTGGTCATAGTGTTTGATCCGACGAACTACAACGAGAAATTATTCATGGAGTTTCTCGTTTTGTTGAATTTGTAAGTATTAACGTACACCCCCTCAATACCTAGTTGCTTTTATGCAATTTAAAATTAACTTAAATAAATGTTTTATCTGAAGGGTTATGCGGAAGCTACGCTAGCCGAAAACAAAAATTTCTACCGCGCAAACCAGGAACACTTGCAAGTAAGGGCCGATAGATCGTTACCGATTAGAGTAGAGTGCGGCGGAATAGCCAATCAGGGCAATCCGATCCGAAACAGTGTAGCCGATTCCCGGAGAGAGCCGATTCGCCAATCGCCCGATTCGAGTCGTCCGGCCGCGTTCTCATGCCTCGCTCCGATGCGCCCGCCGCGGCCGATCAAGAGCGCGCAACGTAGCAGCGCCTCTACCGGTATCCACACGTCGGGGACGAACGCCGTACACCCGTGTGCTAGCACGCGATGCAAGGCTAGGGTTTGGCTCGAAAGTGGGGAGGGTTTCCGTGGAGATTGATCTCGGCGACACGTTGCACGCGATGCAATTGACTGTCGTAGCTCTCCACCCCTCCCTCCTTTATATAGAGTTGGCCGACTAGGACTAGTGGCCGATCGGGACTCTATTTTTGAACCGGATCTCATCCGTATCTCATAGAGTTGGCCGCCCATACGTCGTAAGCCTATAGGACTCTATCCGATCGGATCCCTATCCGATCGAGCCGTATCCGAGTCCAACTCGAATGCTGTTCTTATCCCCTTAAGCGTGCGACCCGTAGGTTCAGGTATACTCGGTTTCGGCTATAGTCTAACTTAGCCGATCGTCGGCTCGAGTCTAACTCGGCCACTGTCAATAGCGGCGCCTAGCGGCACATATTGACACCATAGTATACAAGAATAATATCGGCTCGAACCCTGTAATGTGTACACAAATCCCTTTGCCTCACGATACCAGTTAAGCTATAGGCAAGATGTGTGCCATCCCTTCAATAGCTTAACCATTCACTCGAACCGTATTGGATTATCCGTCCATTGATTGACTCCTCAATCAACTTAGCATGGCCATGCATTTCCATAATCCATTACCTCGAGGGGCCCAGAGATATCTCTCCAAAGGAGGGGCAAATTCCATCTTGATCACTCACATCCCACTCCATGTTTCATAGCAAACCCGAAAACTACCTTTATAACTACCCGATTACGGAATAGCGTTTGGTAGTCCCAAAGTAGGCTACTACACATGTTGAAATCCATGGTGATCTCGGGTCTAAGGACTTTGTACCAACACTACACGAGACCAACTAATGGCACATTAATTCTGTAGTGTCTCATGGTGGGTCTATCCAACAATGTGTTCTCCAACACATGTGTCCATGTTTATTGATTTGGTATCTTCATACCTATGATCTATGAGACATGATCATCAATCAATAAACATGCCGATCTTAGAATCATATTTGTTCCAACAATATGACATATGATCGAGGATCGTTTAGAAATAGATTCATACATAAAGAGTCTCATAAATAAGTCACGTACTTATTGATCAATACAAGATGTCTATTTCATGGAACTGAATAACACTTTATTCATTTATACATAAACATTGACGTGATATCCAACATCTCCATGTTGCCTCTAGGGCATATCACTAACAATCTCCCACTTGCACTAGAGTCAATCATGTAAGTATCTAATACCCATTGCTCTTGTGTGCGCCTCATGCTTCGGTGAGGGAGAGGTTTTGTCGGCGGATCGGCTATGTTGAGATCCGTGTGCACTTTGCATATCTTGACATCACCTCTGTCCACTATCTCGCGGATGAGATGATATCGCCGAAGTATGTGTTTGGACTTCGATGTGACCTCGGCTCCTTGGCTTGCGCAATGGCTCCACTATTATCACAATAGAGAGACATTGGACCAGTCGTACTAGTCATCACACCAAGCTCGAAATGAATTTCTTGATCCAAATAACCTCCTTTGCGGCTTCCGAAGCAGCAATGTACTCGGCCTCCGTTGTAGAATCGGCAACGGTATCCTGCTTGGAACTCTTCCAGTGACTGCGCCTCCGTTCGGGCGAGAACACGAACCCGGATTGCGATCTATAATCATCCTTGTCTGTTTGGAAGCTAGCATCGGTGTAACCACTTACAACGAGCTCTTTTTCACCTCCATAGACTAGGAACATATCCTTAGTTTTTCTCAAGTACTTAAGGATATTCTTTACGCGATCCAGTGACCTTCACCTGGATCGGCGAGTATCTGCTCGTAGCACTCAAAGCGTACGAGACATGCAGGCGTGTACAAAGCATGGCATACATGATGGATCCAATTGCCGAAGCATATGGAACCATACCCATCTTATTCCGCTCATCATGTGTCCGAGGACACCGATTCTTGCTAAGATTAATGCCATGTGACATGGGCAAGAAACCTTTCTTGGAATCATGCATGTTGAACCTTTTCAACACCTTGTCAATGTATGTACTTTGGCTTAATCCAATTAGCCTCTTGGATCTATCTCTATAGATCCGAATGCCCAATATATATCTTTGCCTCCCTAAGTCTTTCATGGAAAAACTATTTTTCAATGAAGACTTGACGGATTCAAGCATAGGGATATCATTTCCAATTAGTAATATGTCATCCACATATAAGATTAGAAATACAATTGCACTCCCACTGACCTTTTTGTAAACACGAGGCCTCTTCTTCATTTTTGATGAAACCAAACCCTTTGATTACTTCATCAAAACGAATATTCCAACTCCGAGATGCTTGCTTCAATCCATAAATGGATTTCGCAGCTTGCATATCTTTCCGAGCGATTCTGGATCGACAAAACCACGAGGTTGTATCATGTATACATCCTCGCTTAGGTTTCCATTTAGGAAAGCCGTTTTGACATCCATCGCCATATCTCATAGTCGAAATATGCGGCAATCGCTAGGATAATCCGAATAGATTTAAGCATTGCGACGGGCGAGAAGGTTTCATCATAATCAACTCCTTGAATCTGTTTAAAACCTTTCGCCACCAATCGCGCCTTATAGATGTGAACATTTCCATCCATATCGGCCTTTTTCTTAAAAACCCATTTACACTCAATGGTTTTGACACCATCAGTGGATCAACCAAGTTCCAAACTTGATTGTCGTACATGGATTCTATTTCGGATTTCATGGCTCCAAGCCACTTGTTGGAATCGGGTCCCACCATCGCTTCCTCATAGGTCTTAGGTTCATCGTTGTCCAACAACAATATATCACGTTGTTCACTTTGTGTACCTATCGGGCGCACGACGTGATCTTTCGGTTCTCGTGAGCTGGTGTATCTACAAGCTGGTGGCGCAACACTTTGCTCCTCTGTTGTGGTTACGTGGTCGCTGAAACGTTTTCGGTGTTTCTTGAACTTCTTCAAGATGCACCCTGCTCCCACTAACCCTTCTTGAAAGAAACTCTTTCTCCAAGAAGACACCATGTCGGGCGACAAACACTTTGCCTTGTTCCCGATTATAAAAGTAATATCCCTTAGTTTCCTTAGGATATCCCACAAAGAAGCACTTGTCGGATTTGGGTGTGAGCTTGTCAAGCGTAAACGTTTTACATAAGCCTCACATCCCCAAATTTTGAGAAAAGACAAACTAGGGGTTGCCTGTCCATATCTCATATGGTGTCTTTTCAAGCGACTTAGATGGAACTCTATTTAGTGTGAGCGCTTGTTTCAAGAGCATATCCCCAGGAAGGATAACGGAAGATCACTTTGGCTCATCATCGACCGCACCATGTCCAACAAGGTGCGATTTCTCCGTTCGGACACCCCATTCCATTGTGGAGTTCCTGGCGGAGTCAACTGTGGAACAATTCCACAATCTTTCAGATGATTACCAAACTCTTGGCTCAAGTATTCCCCTCCACGATCTGATCGTAGAAACTTGATTGTTTTCCCTAAATGATTCTGTACTTCATTCTGGAATTCTTTGAACTTTTCAAAGGATTCGGACTTATGCCTCATTAAGTAGATATAACCATATCTACTAAAGTCATCGGTAAAGGTAATGAAGTGCGATAACCTCCTCGGCCGTTGAGCTCATTGGTCCACATACATCAGTATGTACGAGTGCCAATAAGTCACTTGCTCTTTCACTATGTCCCGTGAAAGGTGCCTTTGTCATCTTACCAAGTAAACAAGACTCACATGTCTCAAATGATTCAAAATCAAAAGAGTGAAGCAATCCATCCTTATGGAGCTTCTCCATGCGTTTCTTATTTATATGGCCTAAGCGACAATGCCGGATAAACGTGGGGTTTATATCATTAGAGAGTTGTGTTTACGTATTAATGTTATAGATGGGAGACGCTTCAAGATTCAAAACGTATAATCCATTCACCAATGGAGCATGAAAATAGAACATATCTCGAGATATATTGAACAACCATTGTTCATTGATCTAAAATCATATCCTTCCGCTTGCAAACATGAAGCGGAAATAACGTTTTGACATAGTGTTGGAACACAATAACAATTATTCAATTCCAAAACTAATCCTGAAGGTAGATGAAGTGGTGCTTGTCGACGGCAAGCGCAGCAACGCTTGCTCCATTGCCGACGCGCAGTTCACCTCGCCCCTTCTCAATCCTCTACTTCTTCTCATTCCCGCAACGATTTGCAAATATGAGCTACGATCCGGTATCAAATACCCAAGAGTCGTAGGTGAAGTAGCGAGATTAATGTCTATAACATTAATACAGCGAAGTCGTACTTTGCTTCTTCTTGAGATCCTCCATGTACTTCTTGCAGTTCCTTTTCCAGTGGCTGTCTCCTTGCGGTAGAAGCAAACGACATCGATGCCGCCGACCCCTTCTTGCCCTTCTTTGCATTGGAGGCACTCGCGATCTCATCGGGAGTTAACTTTCTCTTGGTGCAAAGTTTCTTGACAGAGTGGTTTGCGCTTTGCCTTACGCATCATCATCACATGATGACCGTTTTTCTGGATACTCTCCTCAGTGTCTTTAGCATCCCATGCGGTTCAGCCAAGGTTCTATCCATATTGTTCATGTGATAATTCAATATGAATGGCTCGAAGCTCGGAGGGAGCGGCGGAGAATCACATCGAGTAGCCAACTCTTGGCTAAGGGGAAAACCCAGTTTTTCCGGAATCTCAATGTAGCCAATCATCTTTATCACATGCGGGTGACGGGATTCCCCTCAACAAGCACTGCACGCAAACAAGGACTTTGCGGTGTTGAACCTCTCGGCCCGAGCTTGATTCTCAAACATGCCACGCAGTCCCCGAATAATAGTGTGAGCATCGTTTGCTCTCATATTGCTTACGAAGCTCGGGGGACATTGTTGCTAGCATGAGACGGCTTATATCTAGGGCATCATTAGTGTGCTTCTCGTAAGCCCTCCGTGCGGTTGCGGTGGCGTTATTAGGCAAATCCTCGGGATATGGTACTTCAAGAACGTACTCCTTACGCTCTTGCTTGAGAACAATTCTCAAGTTGCGATACCAATCCATAAAGTTTGTTCCATTTAATTTTTCCTTTTCGAGAATAGATCGCAAATTAAAGGTGCTTGGGTGTAGTATTAGCCGCCATTTATTCTACAACAGAAAAAGCAAAGTTTAGCACAATGTTTATGTTATGTCTTTTGTTAAACAATTTAACATAAGACTCCCATTACGTATTTTCCACCTTCCCTCTAGGTTACGTATTGGGTCAAGATCCACATGTTAGTTAATTTTCTAGTGAGCTTTGGCATCACTGCTAGAAAATTAGTAACATCGGTAAGCAACTCCTTGCTAATCACATCTCTATGTGACTCTTGTTGTTGGTGTGGCATCTCCATGCCCCGGCGCCAACCTATGTCCCAAGGCCCAAAACTGTTTTGATAGCCTTGTTAAGTAAACCAAATGCTCTGTGTATATGTCGACATATACCCCCTCGTGTTATGATAGAGAATGACACTCTGCTTTGGCGGACCCACCATTGACGAGCATAACGGTGACGGGTGCAACATTTGGAAGGGCATCATTACTACTTAATTTTGTGAGGATGCTATCCTATCAAACAAACATATCACATATATGAAAGCGGGTAGAATAGCATGAAATAGTATGGCCCCCTTCACATGGTGATCTCCATCTCCATGCCGGTGTGAGGATCTCCATCTTCATCACCGTTCTTTCGAGTGCCGAATGCTTGATTTCTTCAAACTAAGCTACTACTATAGAAGCTCTAATTGAAGATTACATCGACTCGCGAGTCGTGAAAGAATATTACAAGCATTGCACGTATGAAAGAATATTACGGGGATTGCACATATGAAAGAATATTACATGCATCACATGCATCTCATACATACAATAGGGCCATACCATCTCAAAGCATTCTCTGCAAAAACAAGTTAGGCGTAGAAACGTTTTCTACCTATCGCGAGAGATCGGACTACGAGATAGCTTCGGCATAATCACATTATACCGTTCCGATACACTATCAAGGAACGCTATCTCGAACCCAACTCAAACCGTGTTATATGGAAATTGCTTGACGTAATCACATTACGCCGTTCCGATACACTATCAAGGAACGCAATTACCATTAACTCTCCTCAACGATCTAGTAAAACCGATTGATCTAATCAACCCGTGCGCAAAACTTGTTCCAGATCCAATCTAAAACCCGAACTAAGCAAGATTAGCTCGATACCACTTGAAGGGTTACGCGGAAGCTACGCTAGCCGAAAACAAAAATTTCTACCGCGCAAACCAGAACACTTGCAAGTAAGGGCCGATAGATCGTTACCGATTGGAGTAGAGTGCGGCGGAATAGCCAATCGGGGCAATCCGATCCGGAGCAGTGTAGCCGATTCCGGAGACAGCCGATTTGCCAATCGGCCGATTCGAGTCGTCCGCCGCGTTCTCACGCCTCGCTCCGATGCGCCGGCCACGCACCGATCAAGAGCGCGCAACGTAGGAGCGCCTCTACCGTATCCACACGTCCGGGGACGAACGCCGTACACCCGTGTGCTAGCACGCGATGCAAGGCTAGGGTTTGGCTCGAAAGTGGGGAGGGTTTCCGTGGAGATTGATCTCGGCGACTTACGTTGCACGCGATGCAATTGACTGTCGCGGCTCTCCACCCTCCCTCCTTTATATAGAGTTGGCCGACTAGGACTAGTGGCCGATCAGGACTCTATTTTTGAACCGGATCTCATCCGTATCTCATAGAGTTGGCCGCCCATACGTCGTAAGCCTATAGGACTCTATCCGATCGGATCCCTATCCGATCGAGCCGTATCCGAGTCCAACTCGAATGCCTGTTCTTATCCCCTTAAGCGTGCGACCACAGCAGGTTCGGTATACTCGGTTTCGGCTATAGTCTAACTTAAGCCGATCGTCGGCTCGAGTCTAACTCGGCCGACTTGTCAATAGCGGTGCCTAGCGGCACATATTGACACCATAGTATACAAGAATAATATCGGCTCGAACCTGTAATGTGTACACAAATCCCTTTGCCTCACGATACCGGTTAAGCTATAGGCAAGATGTGTGCCATCCCTTCAATAGCTTAACCATTCACTCGAACCGTATTGGATTATGCATGCATTTGATTGACTCCTCAATCAACCTAGCATGGCCATGCATTTCCATAATCCATTACCTCGAGGGGCCCAGAGATATCTCTCCAAAGGAGGGGCAAATTCCATCTTGATCACTCACATCCCACTCCATGTTTCATAGCAAACCCGAAAACTACCTTTATAACTACCCGATTACGGAATAGCGTTTGGTAGTCCCAAAGTAGGCTACTACACATGTTGGAATCCATGGTGATCTCGGGTCTAAGGACTTTGTACCAACACTACACTGAGACCAACTAATGGCACATTAATTCTGTAGTGTCTCATGGTGGGTCTATCCAACAATGTGTTCTCCAACACATGTGTCCATGTTTATTGATTTGGTATCTCCATACCTATGATCTATGAGACATGATCATCAATCAATAAACATGCTGATCTTAGAATCATATTTGTTCCAACAATATGACATATGATCGAGGATCGTTTAGAAATAGATTCATACATAAAGAGTCTCATAAATAAGTCACGTACTTATTGATCAATACAAGATGTCTATTTCATGGAACTGAATAACACTTTATTCATTTATACATAAACATTGACGTGATATCCAACATCTCCATGTTGCCTCTAGGGCATATCACTAACATTATCAACATAGACGACACAGGTATTACGTCAGACATCACGGGCCAATAAAGGATGCACAGAAAAAAGCTTCTCATGAAGACACGCTGGCCAGTAATGATGTCTGCAGTTAACATAATTTGTTGTAATTGTTATTTTGAAATATTGACGGGTGTAATTTTTTTACAGTGTTTCAAGCAACCCGATCACTAACCTGTGGATATTATGTATGTCAGATGCTTAGAATCAACTGAAACTACACAACAACCAGCGAAATGTAAGTCCAAAAAATGCCCTTTATACAAAATTCTTTTTCTAATTTCATTTCCTAACTTTCATTATGTCTTATTTTTTGAACGGATCCCAAAAATTCATGTTGTATCAAACTGATTCGATAAACAAACAATTCTAAACTTATGCGTGGATCTGTGCCATTTTATCCACCACGATTGCTGCAACCGGTTAGGAAAATTCTCCGACAATGAAAGTCAACTTGCACTAAAGGACTCATTCAAACCTAAGAGTGGGAAAAAAACATATGCATAAATAATGTATAGTGTGATAATATTTGTGTTCACTTGTAATATACTATATAAAAACATATCGACAATATTTGTGTATGTACATATGTATATTATATTTTTATGACAATATTTGTATTCACTTGTCATATCTTATTTATTTCACAAGTAAGTTTGTAATATGTATGAATAACGATAACTCGGTTAGTTCATATGCGCACCATCCAAAATTCTTGGAGAAAAACTAATTAACATCGGTTTGGTAGATGGGTTATATCTAGCTAAGTTAAATTTAGCTCTCATGACCACGTACACCTTGCTCGTTTTGCAAATTGCTTGGCGGGTGGTACAAGTGAGGTCTCTCTCTCTATATATATATACACACACACCCCCTCTGTATCCCAAAACATAACCAGTTTTAGCATTCCATACGAGGATTAAAAAGAGGGGTAAAAACATGTTATCTCCTCGGGGTGGCTGAGATGCAGGTCCATGCTAGTTAAGGATATACTTCCTCCGTTTTAGTCAATCAGTTCGACCAAACTTATAAAAACATTTATAAAAAAATATAGTAATATTTTTGACATAAAACAAACATACTACAAAATATATTCAAAGTTGTATTTAAGAAACTAGTTTAGTGTGATAGATGTTGCTAATTTTTTATAAACATGGTCAAACCTAAAAAAGTTTGACTAAAAAGTCAAAACAACTTATAATATATATAATAAAAAGTCATGAATAGTCACTACTACAAAATAAGTTTTTCTAGCGCCGCTTTTTTTCTTTGGCAAATAATGAAAACCTATTTTTATTGATGATCGCTTAAAATAAGTCCTATTTTCACAAATGATCCCCTTAGGCCACCGCTTCCAAAAATAAATTTTTACAAGCGGTTATCCTACGCAAGCCGCGTGAAAAAACACGCTTCACGCTAAAAAAGTCACCGCATATAAAAATCACCATCTTTTCCACATTATCCTTATCCCTTAACTCTTCTCACCACTCATCTCTTCACTCCCAACCATTCCATCTTTCTTGGTCTCTCTTCTATCCCCATCTGCTGCTCGCCTTCTCCCTCCACAGGTGGCAGCGAGGTCGGGTAGGCCACTGACGGCATGGTCACATGGGCTCATTTGTGTAAGGTTAAAGTTGTTGTTATTTTTATCCCTCACGCGATAAATAATGTTGAAATCACCCGAGATGAGCCACCCCTCTCCCGAGTCGGGTTTTAAATTTATGATATGTCTGAGAAAAGCATTCTTAAGATGATGTCTTGGGGGCCTGTAAACGCCTGTCAACAGGAACATGACTCCTGTTTGTGCAATCGTCACTTGTGCAGAGATCGAAAAGCGACCAACTCTAATTTCTTAGACGTCAAACACTCCATTGTTCCAAAGAAGGAGGATCCCCCTCTTGTGCCCCTTTCCAGTTTACAAGCGAATTTATCTAGTTTGTATCCTCTCAAAAAACTGGCAAAATCGTTGTCTATATTTTGTAGCTTTGTCTCCTGAAGACAGACCAAGTTGCACCTCATATCGAGCATGAGCTCATGGATCACGTTGCACCACATCGCGAATTTAGTCCCCTCACTTTTCCAAGAGATAAAGTCTAGGCGCTGTATCATTGTAGAGGTTGTGGACTTCCCATGTGTTTTGGTTGGCTTAGGGCATTGCAACACATTGCCTCTATCACAACTACCCCATAGACGACAGTCGGTATGATGTAGGGTTTTGACTGGGAGAGAACACAACGTCGCACAGGAGGAAAAATGAGTCGGCGTGAAGTTCACACACCTCCAAAATTCGGCCCACTGTAACAGCTAATAGGCCGGCCTGACTGAGCAATCCAAATTGTGGCCGCCGCACTGTGGGCCAACACCAGCTCCAAGCGGATCGCATTGAGCTTGTATTCCAAAACCCGGGCTTTTGGGTGGGCTTTCGCTAACTAGCCACCAATGGGCTGCAGCCGCTAGCCCCCACCTCGGCCGCCAATGGGCCGGCCCGGAAGCACTATCACTACTACAGTTTTGATTTTTCTCGACGAGGCCCCCAATAGTTTTCAGGCGGGCCATAAGTGGCCGCGCTTGAAAAAACCAGTCTCGAGGGGGGCGGTTGTTGGACCGCACGGGATAATACATTATCCCGTGCGGTCCACTTAACATGGTGTTTCTCTCTCAAAAAAAGGCAATTATAGGGGGGAAGGTTTTCAACTTGAACTCTTCAATTGGAATCAATACAAAAGGTACCATACTTGATCTCCTCTTCCATTTGCTTCTATTTTTAAAATATTTTATTAGTTGAATGCGAAGATATTTAAACTTTTTTAACTCGGTTTCTCTCTCCAATAATAGACAATTTCTTTTGGTGGGAGGCTTTAGACTTGAAATCTTCAATTGAAATCAATATAAAAGGTAACGCGCATGATCATCTCTTTCATTTGCTTCCGTTTTTGTAAAATTTCAACGGTTGAATGCGAAGATATTTAAACTTATTTGAATTGTCATTTTTGAGCTATTTTTGTAATTTGTATGTCAAATATTTTGTTTTTTTATTGAACCATTTTTGGTATTATTATTTCTTTGTGAATGAGGTTTTAATTATAAAGTAGGATTTAAGTTTAATTTATTTATTTATAAAACATCAGCAATATAATATTAATTTATCTTTGTGAATTTTTAGATGGATCGGACATGGATGTATGAGACACGGAGAACTCATCCGGTGTTCATGAGAGAAACATCAACATTTATTGATAAGGCTAAGGCACACGCTTTGAGGAGAAATAGGAAGAATATTTTTGTCCTTGCGTGGATTGCAAGAATCGAAGATGTGGAAAGATTCGAATGTAATTCTCGGACACATAATTCAGCGTGGATTTGTGGAGAAATACACAGTTTGGACTTATCACGGGAAGTCGCCCCTTCGGAAGAGATTCTTGATATTTGGTTCGACGAGGCGAGAGAATTTTATAATTGGGAACATGTCTGTGAAATGACGGGTGATTTTGGTGGCTCTGGTTTTGACGATGCAGAGGTTGATATTGATATTGATCTTGAGGATATGTTGCAGCACACTGAACTAGAGGTTCTAATAGAGAAAGCAAGAGATTTAAACAATTGGGAGGCATTGCAGAAATCAGCGAAAGATCTTTTGTACGATCAATCAAAGGGATGTGACATGGATTATACAGTGTTGCGGTCAGTGCTAGAACTTCTTAGATTGAAGGCCAGACACGGATGGTCTGATACTAGTTTCAACGACTTGATGGGTCTCCTGAGAGCTATGCTTCCTAAGCCTAACTTGTTGCCAGCTAACACCTATCAAGCCAAGAAACTGATATGTCCATTATCACTTGGTGTGGAAAAGATCCATGCATGTATTAATCACTGTGTACTTTATCGCAAGGAAGACGCTGACTTGGACAAGTGTCCAACTTGTGGGGGCGAGTAGGTACAAAAAAGATAACAGTGTCGTCGATAGTGATGTTGCCGAACCAAATGCATTGGTCGAGCCAAGAAAAAAGATTCCGGCCATGGTGATGTATACTTGCCGGTGAAAGATCGCATAAAGCGATTGTTCTCGAACCCCACAACGCCGAGTTGATGAGATGGCATCAAGAGGGTTGAAAGACGAATGGTATGATTCAACATCCCGCCGATGCTCGACAATGGAGAAACTTTGATTCGAAGCACCTAATTTGCAAATGATCAGAAATGTCGGGTTTGCATTGAGCACGGATGGAATGAATCCGTTTGGTGACCTAAGCGGCTCGCATGACACTTGACCTATTTTGTTCACCATGTATAACCTTCCGACATGGTTATGTCAGAAGCGAAAGTACATTTTGTTGACTATCCTTATACAAGGGCCAAAACAGCCTGGCATCGACCTCGATGTGTTTCTTGAACCTTTGATGGAGGATATGCAAGAAATATGGGAAGAGGGTCTACGATTGTTTGATGCGTACCGCCGGAGTATTTTACTCGCGTGCTATCATATTAGTTACTATAAACAATCTACCGGCCAATTTTCCCTCTTCGGACAGATTAAAGGAAAGACCGGATGTCGATATGTCTGGACAACACATCGTACATATACGACCTCGTCAAAAAGTTAGTTTACATGTGTCATCGTCGTTTCTTACCACGAAGCATAGGTATCATGCGATGGCTACCTTTTTGACAAAGCGTTGAGGAAGGTGCGCCACCCAAGCAAAGGATGGTTCCATGGTGTTCAAGCTAACAGAGAACATAAAGGTCGTGTTCGGCAAGGAAAGACAGACTTCGAGGCAAGAGGAAGAAAGAAGTGGTAGAAAACACACGCCCTTCAAGAAACATTCAATCTTTTTCAAGTACTGACGTCTTGGAAAGACACGGAGATTCGTTATGCCATCGATGTCATGCACCTCGAGAAAACGTGTTCGATGAGCACCATCGGGACTTTACTTGACATCCCTAGTAAAACAAAGGATGGGTTGAAGTCACGTAACGACCTGGTCAATTTGGGCATAAGGAAAGATCTCCACCCAGATAGAGCTAACGAATGGTAAGATTGAGATTTCACTGGCATGCTACTCAATGACACTAGAAGAGAAAAAAGTTTTCTGTAAATGTCTTCGTGGATTGAAAGTGCCGACTGGATTCTCATCGAATATCCGGAAACTAGTACCAACGAAAGATTTGTCGATTTCTGGATACAACGCTCACGACTGTCATAAGATGCTTATGGTATTCCTCCCTATCGCTATAAGGGCGGTGAAACCAGTGCACATCAAGGTAGTGATAACAAAGTTGTGCTATTTTTTTAATCGAGTATCACGAAAGTTTTGATCCGGAAGAATTAGGATCCCTTCGAAATTCGCGGTCGAGACAGCACTACTAGAATAGTGAACTTTAACGACCAAAAACTAACGACGGCTGTATAATATTGGTCGTTGATTTTGCTTTGGGCTGATTTCTGGTATCCGACGACGTTAGTTTTTTGTGGTCGCTAATGCGAGGTGGGCTGCCGTTGTTGTTGTTATTTACTCAGGTTGGATGGGCAGCTGCAAATGGTCGTTATTTCTCGGGCATCGCCCACTGTGTCCTCAGCTCTCCGGCCACCACCGCCGCCACCGCGCCCTCGGCATCGGCCACCGCCTTCAATTTGCTCTAGCTGCAAGCCTGTAGCTGCTGCTCATGCTCCCTATAAATTTGCTCTTTAATGCTCTTTGCCACACAAAGGAGGTAGCAGCACAGCGGGAGGAAGAATCCCCATCCTTTTGCATAGGAAAACTCTATCAGATCTCTTCCAATCTGCTGCTCCCTTCCAATTCCGAAATCCCTCTTTTCCCCAAACATATATCGCCCCAAATCAATATAAATCAGCAGGTTTTGATTCCAAATCCGAGATCCCCTTTGCTACCCCCACATATTTCGCCCCAAATCAGTATAAATCAGGAGGTTGAGAGATGAGAGGAGAGTTGATTCACCGCCATGTCTCGCAGCCGCAGTTCATCACCGAAGGTGACAACTTGGGGCTGCATTGAATGGCCTACATGGTCTGCTCAGGGCTCCCGAAGGTCAACCCTCCCCACCACCGAATATCTTGATGCCAATCTCCTGCATGAGTGCATCTCTCCATCGATCTCGCCCAGCCACTCTGTTCTTTGTTCCGGTTCATTTGGGACTCGTCAATCGATGAAAATAGGCACAACAGGTATTCTCCAATCTCCTAATGTAAACAGTTGCATATGATTTGTGAAAATATTGAATTATGTGCTAGGTTAAATGTTAAATCTTGCCAGGTTAAAGTGTTGGTTGTATTGTCCTGTTCGAAACTATTAAAAGCTGCAAAGTTTCCTAGGTGGATACTGATTATTTCTATGCTGCTCTCTATCTTAAATGTTTGATATGGTCATGACAATTTATTTTTGTGGTAGCTATGGCACTTTAATTAGCACTAGTAATAGAGGATTGTAGGCAATTTGTCGATCAGTAGGCAAGAACAACAAGTGTGCTAGCTGTATTCACTGAATGAATTCATAATTATATTGTATAAACAAAAACATTAGGTGTGACTTCAGTGCAATTAACAATTATAGTTACATGTGCATTAGTTCTTCCTAATTTGACATATATTCTTCTCCTAGATTGTTTTTCATGATGGTACTACTAGGTTGTTGATTTTAATTGTAATTTGATATAATTATATTATCAACAGTTCTTTACTAAAATGGTGATATATATCTTGTTTTCACCTCTGCTATAATGCTAGCAATACAAGTTATTTCTATTTAGTTAAAATTGAGTTATGCATCCAGCTAACTTTATACATAACTGAATTGAAGGGTGCGAAGACCATAGCTTATCCTTGAATTCAGTTGGGTCCAAAGACCATAGCTACTCCTTTGTTTCAGTTGTTGAGGACACTATGGGTTTGTTGCTAGAAGACACCTTGGACCAGGAGGTTGAAGAAACCATGGATGATGCTGTTGAGGACAAGATGTACCAAGTTGTAAAGGAAGATGAACCAAAGGAATTACTTAGAGACTCCAAGGTTAATTTGATGGCAAACGTTGTTGAAGACACCATGAAAGAGAAAGAGATTAATGAAGATGACCATATGGGCTGGTACTCCTTAGCTTCAGTTGTTGAGGACACCATGGATCAGCAAGTGGTAGCAGACATCATGGACCAGCAGGTGGTAGAAGACTCCTTGGTAACAGACACCATGCAAGAGAGTGATGAAGATGAATACTTGAAGGTAGAAAATGAAAAGGGTTCATTAATCTTCACTAGAAATGCCTTGCAAAGAAAAGAAGCTGAAGCTCGTTATGAAAAATCACTTGAAGAGATTAGAGATGAATTTTTGAAAATTTATGTCCCTTTGTATTTTACTCTAAGCAAAAAGTAAATTCAGTTAGATAGATAATATATAAATTCAGCATCCACTTCATGGCCAGTTATTTGTTAGCAAAGAATAGCTCATGCATCTGTAACTCAGCTATCACTTTAGTATCTTCAATGAAGACTTTATCTACTGTCTTATTGTGGGGTCTGATTTGATTATTCTATGTTCACTGTGTGCATTCTTGTTTCAGTTTATACTATCATTCTCTGTGGCAGTTAGATAGTACTTTGCTGGACAATGTACAGTCTAAAAGTTTCTCTTCAACTGAAACTTTTAGTTATACTAGACACTGCAGGGATTAGGACTCTGTCAATGAATTGTTTGTTCTATCCCCTTTAAACTTTGTATCCGTTGTACGATGCAATATGATTTGTTCAAGGAAGTTGTGAAATATTCAAGTACAGATCTAGTTGTAGGGTGCTTGATTTGTTCAAGGAAGTTATACAGGATTTAAGTGCAGCTTGTACACTGCTATGTGTATTTCAAGTGCTATGTGTATTTCAAGGGTATGCTGTAAGTCTGTAAATCTGTAAGCATAACATCTAAATATATTTATACATGAGCTATGCTTATAGCTAACAAAATGCATCTTACTTTTTTTCTGCTCTAAACATGATGTGTTCTATTTTCTGGTATTTCAGATAGTATTTGTATAAAGTAGCAATAAAAAACATCAAACTAGCCTTGCGCAGTCGGATATTGTGTTGTACCTTAAGTTAGAAGGTGTTGGGTTCAAGTCACCTGAACAAAATTTTTTCTAACGATTATACTTTTTCCCATAAGGTGTTTCTTTGTAAAAGAAATACATGTACTATGTTCCAAAATCTGAACAAGATATTTTTTATTACTTATATATGTTCTGATTGTAAATATCAAAATATGTTAACACCAAATTTAGTATAATTTATGGATTTGTAGCTATCCTACGTATCTTTACTCTTGGGTTAGTAGGTTTATAGCACTTTCTATTTTGTATAAGGTCATCCATAATTGATTGACAACCAATCCAACACTGTCATCTAGTTACAAAATGTACTCTTTTGTTTTGGGTAAAATATGTTGTGGCTTTTAAAGAAACTTTCAGAGGCATGAAAAAAATATGGCGGGTGATTACATAGCCTTTTTATTTTTTTTGGCGCTCATAGGAGGAGTTTTAGGCATATGTCCATGTATGTATCTACTCCTCCATACATAATCAGATTTCCTTCTGGCCAATAGACCCAATATCTTCTCCCCTCTCACATCCCCTCCCTCACCAGATTGAGAGAACCACGGATGGAGCGCTAATCATTGGTGCCGATCGGTTGATCCTCTTCGTCTCCAACGCGGCACCGTGCCGCCCGGCCTCATCGTGCTACTGATCCGGTGGTTCCCATCCTAGTGCTTCTTCAATCAAACCCTAGAAGGTTCTACTGTAGGTCACTGCTTCTCCCTTTGCATTGAAATCTTGTCGTTTCTGATCTGGTACCTGTCCTCTATCCTTAATCAATCCATGATGTTTTGATTCTATCCTTAATCAATCTTCTACATGTCCGCATTTGTTAGACATTTCTGAATTGTTGTTTTTTTGAATCAAACATATTTTATAGCACAGGGTTGTCACTTTTTTGTGGAAGAATTATTTCATCTAGAGTCAATTAAAATAGAATGCAGTGCAATTGATCATATTGCCGAATAATAATTTATATGATATCTATCTAGTCTTGACATTTACCTAACAGTGTATTGTAAGCTTTGACATTCTTCTAAAAAAACTAAAACTCTGCTTTGACATTACTTGTATATAATACAGGGTTATATAAAACTTAATATTAACTAGCAATTAGAGGATGGCTCCAAGCAAAGCATGGATGGGCCTGGTGGATGATCGGCTAAAACATGAGTACTTAGAGGGTGTAAAGAAGTTCATAGATTATGCACTTAGTAAACTAGATGGTGCCCAGGTTATACGTTGCCCATGCATCAAGTGTTGCAATACATATTCTTTGCCTCATCACATAGTGTCTTCTCACCTGAAAGTGTATGGAATACTGAGGAGCTACACATTTTGGTACCATCATGGTGAAGTCTTAGCAGAACAAGAGAATGACTTAGAAGTTGATGAGTATGATTCACAGGAATATAATGGGGAAGGATATAATGGAATGCAAGACTTGATGGAAGATTTATTTCCTCAGTGCAACACCCCTGGTGGAGACAAAGCGACACATGCATATTCCGATCAGGGACCTGAAGAGGAGCCAAACTCTGATGCGGCCAAGTTCTATGCTTTGCTTGACAAATACAACCAACCACTGTATGAAGGGTCCAGAACCTCTAAATTATCTGCCTTAGTTAATTTGCTTCATGTTAAGAATTTGGGGAAATGGAGTAATAAGTCCTTCACTGCATTGTTGGAATTGCTGCACAAGGACTTTCTACCTCATGACTCTACACTGCCAAATTCTTATTATGAAGCAAAAAAAACTATTCGTGAACTAGGACTAAGTTACATAAAAATTGATGCTTGCAAGAATGATTGCATGCAGATCTGGAAAGAAGATATAGATGCTGAATCCGCAAAGTATGTGGATCATCTAGGTGGAAAGAAGAAAAACACACAGGGGAAATTAAACACTCTTCATCTGGGAAGAAGATTCCACATAAAACTATGCGGTACTTTCCTATAAAACCTAGATTGCAGAGGTTATTTATGTGTAGGAAAACGGCCGCATATGCCAAGTGGCACAAAGAGTGTAGGGTTGATGATGGAGTTATGCGACATCCTGCTGATTCAAAAGCATGGAAGGAGTTTGATAAAATCCATTCATCATTTGCATCTGAACCTCGGAATGTGAGGCTTTGTCTTGCTAGTGATGGTTTTCAACCGTTTGCTAACATGCGAACCTCCTATTCCATTTGGCCTGTATTCCTTGTTCCTCTGAATTTGCCTCCTTGGATGTGCATGAAGCAACAAAATGTAATGTTGTCAATGCTACTACCAGGACCTGATGGTCCTGGGGATGCAATCGATGTTTATCTGCAACCACTGATAGAGGAACTGATAGAACTTTGGGAAGATGGAGTTGACACATATGATTCATCAACCAAGACAAATTTCAAGCTACGTGCAGCTCTGCTTTGGACAGTGCATGACTTCCCTGCTTATGGAAATATATCAGGCCATAGCACAAAAGGAAAGTTGGCATGTCCAGTTTGTCATAAAGAAACAAATTCAATGTGGCTTAAGAAAGGTCGAAAGTTTTGCTATATGGGTCATCGACGCTTTCTTCGCAGAAGCCACAGATGGAGAAATGATAGAACTTCTTTTGATGGTACAATAGAGAGACGAGGACCACCAAAGGAGTTATCCGGAGATGATGTGCTCAAGCAAGTGCATGATTTACAGGGAATTATATTGTCAAAGGATCTGAGTAAGAAGACAAAAGTATCACGCAATGATAGGGGAGATAACTGGAAGAAAAAGAGCATTTTTTTTGAGTTACCATGTTTTAAAACTCTATTGCTACGTCATAATCTTGATGTGATGCATATAGAAAAAAATATATGTGATAGCATTATTGGAACACTAATGAATATCGAAGGGAAGACCAAGGACAATATTAATACTCGTATTGACTTAAAACTCATGAACCCGAGGCCACACTTGCATCCAGTAGATGATGGAGGAAAGGTGGTTTTGCCAACGCGTCTTACACATTATCTCCAGACAAAAAAATGCACTGCTCAGTTTTTAAAGAATTGAAAGTTCCTGATGGATTTTCTTCGAATATAAGTCGTTGTGTTAATATGAAAGAGCGGAAAATGTCAGGATTGAAGAGCCATGACTGCCATGTTATTTTAAATCATATACTCCCTTTTGCTCTGCGTGGACTACTCCCTGAAAAAATTTATGAAGCACTTGTGGAGCTATCCCAGTTTTTAAAGAAATTAAATTCGAAGGCACTATCAGTTGAACAGCTTGAAGAAATGGATGCTCAAATACCATTAATTCTTTGTAAGCTTGAAAAGGAATTTCCACCATCTTTTTTTGATGTCATGATGCATTTGCCTGTTCATTTGGCTAGAGAAGCTCTAATTGGTGGACCAACCATCTATCGATGGATGTATTTATTTGAGAGACAAATTCACTGTCTAAAATCACTAGTTCGGAATATGGCTCGCCCGGAGGGTTCAATTGCTGAGGGATACATTGCAGATGAGTTTATGACATTAAGCTCTAGGTACTTGGATGATGTCGAGACAAAACACAATCGTCCGGGAAGAATACATGACACATCCATTGGTAATAAATTTAATTTATCAATCTTCTCCTGTGCTGGAAGGCCCATTGGTTCTCGTAAAACTAGAGATCTTGATATGCTTGAATCAGAACAAGCTCATATTTATATTTTGCGGAATTGCGATGAAGTCCAACCATATATCAGGTATCACTTGATAAAAATGGCACTTATTTATGTTATGTTTCTTACAATGCATTTCACAAACTTATGTAATTTCTAATCTAAAATGTTGCAGTGAGTACTGCAACACTACAGAGGGTTCTTCAATGGTACAATTTACCTCCACATGGAACAAAAAATTCATCAGCTGGTTTAAAGAGAAGGTAGTAGTTATACAATTACATATATGGAATAAACCTTTTCACATATTTATATTTGTTGATGTTGTTTTTTTATCTTTTTGCCCTATAGATATATCAGCAGCACCAACATGATAAGAGTGAGGTCATGGAAGACCTTTTGTCCTTGTCGCGTGGTCCATTGAAGAATATAACATGCTTTACTGGATATGACTTGAATGGGTTCAGATATCGCACAGAAAGTCGGGACAGCCACCGGTGTACACAAAACAGTGGTGTGGTGGTGCTTGGTGATGATGTTGAATATTATGGAGTTTTGACAGAAATACTTGAGATTCAGTATTTAGGTGGAAGGAGGGTTCCGTTATTTCGCTGCAACTGGGTTGATATATTTAACAAAGACCGCGGAATACAGAGAGATAAATATGGGCTTACTAGTGTTAACCTGCAGCGGTTGCTTCAAACAGACGAGCCATTTGTTTTAGCTAGTCAAGCTGCTCAAGTATTTTTTGTGAAAGACAATCAGATCAAAGGTTGGCACTTGATTGAGAAAATGCAACCACGTGACACTTACCAAGTACCAGCAGGAGAATCAGATGATGAAAGCGCTGGGGTTGTGCTAGATGATGGCAATGAAGAAGACATACTAGATGATTCTCCCTCAGCATCATTAAAAAGATAGAGAAAACCATGATGATGCTTGTCCTTACATTCCTTGTTTGCATAAACATAGAACATTCACAGTCCTTCTGTGTTCTTATCTTACTATTCTATTGATCCATAATAATGATAATTTCCTTTGATCATTTCAAATTTTATTTATACAACACAACCATTTTATTTTATCTTCGATGGCTGCGAGATAACAATTGTTATTTTAACACTAGTGTTGCCTTGTAGGTTGTTGTGATGATTTCGGAAGGTATGGAAGAAATAGAGTGTCTGCATTGCGAGAACAACAACTCGAAGTTCATTAGTCTGGATCGCTTCAGCAACAAGTTGCAAGACGGACAACACCTTCAACAACTGATGGCTTATTTGGGTCCCTAGAGAACATGGTGTCAGCTACAACTATTGTGCAAGAACGAAAGAGCAAGCCTGTCTACGTAAGGCAGAGCAATCTAAAGTACCAGAAACACACTAATGTGCCATGTCCTGGTAACTATTCCCATGAATATATATTCCAAATTAAATATATACCAAGTAACAATCGAATTAATATGCTTCTTTGCTGATAATATTGAACAAATAGCTAGCTAGTATGCTTATAACTAATTTCTTGTTTTCTTAGGAGAGGAGGATGATTCAGACGAAGAGTCAATAGACACATGGCTTCAGAGAGCTAAGGAATATAACAATCCCAAAAGTTAGATTATTCCCATCTTGATATCTACTCTACTTATGCCATATATATTTTCATATCATAAGTATTAACATGTATTGCAGACATGGGCGATACAAATGATGATACCAACGAAGAGGATGGCGTACATAATAGTAAGCAAGCTGCCAAAAGAAGACTTGGTCCTCAAACTAATTCACATGCTCCAAGTGATGGTGCGACAAAAAATTCTTTTATTTTCTACATAAAGTACTTAGTCTAATTTGTTTTTCACTTGTTTTAGGTTCTCAATCAGTTAAGCGCAGTAGCCTTGGCAAAAACAAATGTGAGGACTGCATGGTCTCAAGGAGTAAACTAGTATCAAAATGAAATATTGTTAAGTTACTTATTTTGTCCTTGTATCAATTTGTTGTGTCATGTAGATATTACTAATAGCAACAATGGAGCCCACGCTTTGGATGACGCACATAACAGTATCCATGCTGCAAAGAGAAAACGTTCTACTCAACCTAATTTGCAAGATACAGAACAAGGTACATTAAAGCATTCAATACAAGTTGTTCCATTCAATAATAATTTTACTAATTGTTGCCTTCTTGACATATCTGTTAGATACCGAGCAAGATGTAATTGAACAAGTCCAGTGCAGAGTTTGAATGGTACCTTACAAAATGGTATGCACGATGGTTCAACTATCATTTGTTTAATTCCTAACTAGGGTTCATGTTTTTATGTTTATCTAATTTGCCAGGCACTAAAACGGTTCAGCACAAGGGCCGTGGCAAGAACAAATGTAAGGAAGTTGCCAAACTCAAGGAGAACCAAAAATTAAAGTTAAGTTTTACAACAACCGTGCTCTTTCGAATAGTTTTTCCCGTCACTTGGGTAGAATTGTTCGTGATCGGAACATTACTCCGGTCCAAGTGAAGAAATGGTCAGACATTAGTAACACGAGCATGAACACATATTTGCCTCTATTACGGTACACATCTGTCTTCCTATGAAATGTTCTATCTTGTTTTCAATAAAATTATGCTTGGATTGAATCATTTGTTTTTACAATTTTGCAGGACAAGTTTGAAAATGAAGATCCAGATATTAAAATTGATGCATACAAAGATGAGATAATGGAACATGCCAAGACTCTTTGGATTAACTGGCGTGGAGATTTGCATCGACATTTTGTGAAACCGGCAAAAACTATGCAACAGGCTATAAAAAATAAACCAAAGGATTTTGACCCATCTGATTGGCAATGGCTCATCCGGAAGCATTTTTATAGCAAAGATTTTATTGTAAGTGATGATGTCCCCTTTATTCCCAGTATGTTCTATGCATTTTACTTGACTTATTTTTTCCCAAAATGAGTCAGTTTGTTTAACTAAATATAGGCAAGGAGCCTTAGAAACTCTCGGAACAGAGCATGCTTAAAAATGCCTCATCGCACTGGAAGCAAACCCTTCAGAGAGATAATATACAATATGGTATACAAATAAAAGAGTTATGTACATATTTTTTTCATTAAATCACACTTATTTTCTACTATATACATTTCTCTGCTCGAATAGGGAGGAAAGGAAAACAGACCACCAACTTTGGATGAGTTATTCTTTGAGACTCGCAAGAAGGGAGACACTTTGGTGGATGTTGAATCTTCTAGGATGCATGTAAGATTCAGGTTTTGTGTAGAATAACTATCCTGTGAATGCCTCTTAGATAATGTATAGTTTCATTATGGTTTCTAGTTCGTATTGACAATAGCATTTGTCTAAAACTATTAATGGTTTATTTCAGGCAGAACTTGTGGACGTAGTTAGCTCCGATCCTAATCTCTCCAATGTTGAAGTTATGGACAAATGTTACAATGGTAATAAGCGGCGTGATCATTTAATTGGGTTTGGTGGTGGTGTTAAAGCAAGAGATTTACGAGGCCCAGCACTTAGCAAGGCTGAATTGCATGCTAGACTTCGAGCAACAGAGAGGGAAAACAAAATACTTAGAGAGGAAAATAGTAAGGTTGTTGAGTCTGTAAATAAAATGCAGAATGAATGGGCTGAGATGAGGAGAGACTATTATGCTAACTGTGAAAATAGAAGTGACAATGGCTCACAAAGACGTCATGAGAGGTATATTCATGCACCTAAAATGACTTTCATATATGATATGCGAAATAGAGTACTCATTAACTAGCATATCTAATCTATGTTAATGGTAGGATCCACAGTGAAAGAGATGACTATGGTGCATATGAAGATGGTACCTGCTGATGAAAGGTTGATTCTTCGTGAAACATGAAGAAATAGTCCATTGGAATTCCAATTCCAGATTGAAATTTTGTTCACCATAAGTTCTAGTGAGTGTTTAATTAGGCATCATGTTGGTGCTGTCTGAATAAATTATCTAGTTGGACGCAGTGAACAATATTATTTTGTATTTGCACCAAGAAAACATGTGGCTGCTACTGGACAAGTCAACGTTATATTCATTGTGATGTTAGACAAATGTGGGAATCAATATTATAAGGCGTGGTTGTTCAATATGATCCGTGAATGTTATTGATGTACTGTTAATGGTAACACATAATGCCATCGTTAATAATCATAGGATACATTATCATGGTCACTAATAAAAATTTAGGAGGATACAATTTCAGTATAGTCTATAAAATACGTTTCATGGTAGTTAATAAAAATAGCGATGGCAGAAAAGCATGGTCGCTAAAAGAAAACCAATAGCATATTATCACGGTCGTTAATGAGATTGACGATGGCATGATACCACCATCGTTAATGAAAACAGCGATGGCAGAAGAACACCGTCGTTAATAAAATAACGTCCGGGAAAAAATGGTCAGTCGTTAATACTATTAACGACGAAGCCTTTAACGACCACTGACGACCACACTTTTGTAGTCGTTAATGACCTTTAACTACCATATTTAGACTTTTAACAACCAAATTTCTGGTCGTTAATATCCGTTTATCCAGTAGTGCAGCTTGCTAGCTAAAGATGTTTTTTCCTCCATCGTACTTCGACATGATGGAACATCTCATTGTTCACATTGTCCCTCAAATTATTGAACTTGGTCCTCTATACCTACATCAAATGTGGGCGTACGAGCGATACATGGTTGTTGTGAAAGGGTATGTCCGTAATCGTGCTCATTCGGAGGGCTCGATGATAGAGGGTTACACAACTGATGAGGTTGTCGAGTGTTGCCTAGATTATATGAAAGATGCCAACCCCATTGGGATACGGTGCCTCGACATGATGGAAGGTTATCCGGGAAGGGTGTTGTGGGAAGAAAATGCTTCTACGACAACGATTACAATGCGGTATCGATGCACACAGCAGTGTTCTTCAACAACTCGCCATCGTTGCGCCCTACATTGAGCAACACACTTCCGAGATCGAGCATGCAATCTTGGGCGATCCAACAATTGGGTTTCGAAAGAACAGAAGCACACTTTTCCCCAATAGCTGAAGGATCAAAAGCTACCGTTTGGTGAATCACTCAAGGAAAAAACAATAGAAAGACTTGCAGCTGGCCCAACAAGCCTTGTGACCTCATGGCAAGGGTATAACGTCGACGGATATTATTTTTACACAAACAACAAAGACAAGAAAGCTCGGTGCGGAAAGTGGGGTTCGTGTCAAAGCGTTGGACGCAACGGGGCAAAAGAAATCATACTACGGGATCATATAAGAAATATGGGAACTTGACTACGGTTTAAACATTCGATCCCTATTCTCGGATGCCAATGGGTGAAAGACAACACGATAGATAAATTTGGATTTTGTGTGCTGAACGGAGTAAAATTGGACACAAGGATGATCCATGGGTCCTTAGAGCGTGTTGCACAAGTTTTTTATGTGAAGGATCCTTCCGATGAAAAGATGGACATTATTGTATCGGGCAAGCAACACATCATTAGTATTGACAACATTAAAGACGCGTCCGATTATAATCAATACGACACCATTTAGTTATTCACATATCTTTCTACGCGGATGAAACGCATTGAGAGTGTCCTCGACGAATCAAAGTTTACATCCGTGCAGAAGGATGTTCATCCAAAAATTATGAAACGCTAGTTTGTTTTTGTGTATAATATGTTTTTGCAAGCGAATGTATCAAACTTATGGTGTTATAAGCGAATGTGTGGTTCTATATGATGAATTAATATTTGATGAATTTAGAGTAGAATATGCGATGAATTTACATTATTTAATTATATTAATATGTGGTGAATTTACATTGATTAATTTAAATTTAATATGTGGTGAATTTAAATTATTAAAATTAATATGTGATGAATTTAAATTAATTAGTAAAATTAATATGTGATGAATTTATAAAATGCGGGCGATTATCCGTGCGGATGGCTTAACGGCTCGCACGGGAATATCATCTTTCCGTGCGGGCGCTTAAACCGCTTCGCACGAAAAGATGATTTTCCCGTGCGGGCGGTTTAAGCGCCCGCACGGAAAGATGATTTTCCGTGCGGGCCGTTAAGCCACCCGCACGGGATAATCGCCGCCTATATAACGGCCGTGTGGGCTCTCGAAAATTCTAAGTCTCGATGAATTCCAGATCTACTTCACTAGGCTGCCAAAATTTCGCCCGAGCAACCGTCGACCGCCGCCGCGTCCTCGCCGCCTCGTCCTCGCCGCCTCCCCCACGCCCGCGCCGCCTCACGCCGCCTCTCTCTCTCGGTGCCTTTGCCGCGACGCCTCTCTTTCTCGCGCCGTCGGCCTCACCGCGCCGCCTCAAGACCGACGGCCCTTCCCGGCCTCCATAGCGCGCGACGCCTTCCCCGAGACCCCAAGACAGCGCGCGCCCCTTCCACGACACCGTCGACCACCGCCGACGCCGGGCCCTTCAAACGCCGCGCCCTTCCTCCTCATCGACGTCGAGGCCGCGCTCTTCACCACAACCACACGGTGAGACATGCCGTGTTGTGATGAATTTTTGATGGATGGATTTGAATGTACGGCTGTGATGATGTATGCCATGATTTATTTTTTGATGGATGGATGGATGGATGGATATATGCCGTGATTTATTTTTGATGCCGTGATGGATGGATATATGCCGTGATGGATGGATGGATGGATATATTTAGCATATAGGTGCATATATTGCCGTGATATTTGAACGGATGAATTTTGAATTGATGTCGTGAAGGATGGATGGATGAATTTATTTTTAAGATGTATGAATGTTAGATGATATATTGGATGAATGGTAAAGTTTGTGATTGATAAATTGTAGAAAGTTATTTTGGAATTTGGTCTCGAATAAAAAATATGATGGACTTTTTATTTTAGATGATTTATGGACTGTAAATGGAATGTTTATTTTAGGATTGTAAATGGACGGTTTATTTTAGGATTTTAAATGGACTGTTATTATTATAAATTGATTATAAAATGGACTCGTTATTTATTTGTTGGAAATATAGTTAATTTTGATGGAAATGTAAAATGGACTGTTATTTTTTAATGAATTTTGTTGATGATTTTTATGTGAAATAGTTGCTATGAATTTTTATATGAATTAGTTGATGTGAAATAGTTCATGTGAATATTTTTTATGAATTTTAGATTTTAGGTTATATTTTAGATTTTAGGATTTTCCTACCAACGACCTACAAATCTAATCCCCTCTCTCCTCTCCCTCTCCTTGGTCTCTCATCTCTCATCTCTAATCTTCCTCTCTCCTCTTCCCTTGTCACATCCCGAGTTTTTCCTAATTCATTTTAAATAATTTACCCTAGGAAATAATCGGAATTTCGAAATTAACTGAGTCAACCTATAATTTTAAAATACAATTAATAAATGGAAATGACATGATAGGATTTTTCTTGAATTCTTCATGTCAAAATACGCTAATGGATTTTTCTGGAATTTTTAGAGCACTCTAAGTATTTTTAATCAATTAAATAAGAAAACAGAATTTAATTAAGTCCCTTTTTCTTTTTTTCTTTTTCTTTTCTTTTCCTTCCTTTTTCCGTACGCCGTACGGCCTCCTTTCCCGCCCGCCGCCCTAACGGGCCGACGGCCCAGCTCTCCGCGCCGCTCTTCCTGACGACGTGGCGAAGCCCAGTCCGCCGCCCCGCGCAAAGTCCGGCTTCGCCTCCTCGCGCCGCGGCCACCGACAGGTGGGCCCCACTGTCGAGCCCCCCCGCCGGCCGCGCCAGAACCACCGCCGCCGCCATAGCCGCGCGCCGCCCGCTGCTTTCCCGGCCGTTCCGCGTGCCTCGCGCGCGCGCGTGGGCCCCACGCCGGCTCCGCCCGTGCCGCCGCACCCGTGCCCGCACTTCCCGCGCGCCGCAACGGCCGCCGTATCTCCCTCTCTCTCTCTCCGAGTCCGAGTTTTCCGGCGACCTTATCCCCGCTGCTTGCGTGTCCGCCTTCTGCCTCCTCTCTCCCCCTATAAAACCCCCCAAGCTCCGCCTCGTTTTCCCTTTGATCGCCGAGGTTTCTAGCCCGTGTCGCCGCCGTTCTCCGCCGCTCATCCGCCGGTGAGCTCGCCGCCGTCCTCGGTTCCTTTTTGTTTTTCTGCCCTTTTTCCTTTCGCGCGCACGCGCCGCCCCCGTCGGGTTGTCGCGCGGTCCGCCGCCGCTGGCCGGCCGCCGCGCCGCCCCCGCCGCCGGATGGTCGCTGCGGCGCCGCGCGCAACGCCGCCGCCGCGCCCTAACCCTAACCCTAACCCTAACCCTAGCGTCGCGCCCGTGCCGTCCGTCTTGCGGATCGGACGGATCTGTGCCGTCCGATCGCGATGGATCTACGCCCGTCCGATCGTCGCAATCCGCCGCCCGATCGCGCCACGTCGCCACCAATCCAACCGCTCGGATTGCGCCACGTGGCGCAATCGCCGCCGCGCCCCGTCTCCCGCGCGCCATAGCCGTGCGGCGCGCGCGCCCTAGGGCGACGCCGGCCGCGCGTCATGCCGACGTCAGCCCGTGTCGCGCAAGGGTGACGTCACCAGGACTTAATTGCGCAATAAATAATTTAATCTTTTTCGTTTAGTTTAAAAATCACAATTAAACTTCTAAAATTCATATCTTTTGAATCCGAGCTCCGTTTTAGTCCATTCAAATTTCATTAAATCCAGAAAAATGTCAAGAATCCATTAAAAATACTTTTCAGTGCTGTTTCAGTAGACTTTTTAGGGTGTTTGTTGAGTGCTTTGTTTGTCGTGTAGATCCCGAGTTTTCCGGCGAGCCCGTTCTCTTCGAAGTAGTCGCAAGTTCCTCGTCTCCAGAGCAAGGCAAGTCATACCTTACATTGACCATATTGTACCTATTTTATGTAAATATCTCTTTTTCATTCAAATACTGCATATGTTTTAGAATGTCATTTCATGGGATGTTTTATACCTATTGTACTCAACCATAGGATTGTTTACCCTATACCATTGATAACTTGGGGTCCAATGTGACTAGCTGATAGTTTAAGGTTGCTTAGTCATGCTTAGCGCAACTAGCTCACTTAAGGGGTCACACTAATCAAGTTCAATTCTAAAGTGGATCTTCCGATGATATTAAGATATGACTTTGGTTTTAATAATATTGAATTATGAAAAAGGTGGGTCGTGAGCACGGGGTTGGTTTTTGGTTAGCGTGCTCATGACGATTAAGGACCGGTTCTTGGGAAACCCCGGAAGAAATGCCGTGCTTACCACAAGCCAAAGATGGGTAATGGTGGGCCGTAGCATAGCTGTCTCTAGTTAACGTATCCCGAGAGGGTGAGCGTGATGGAGTTGGGTCGGCCCCGGTTTTAAGGGTTGATCGCTTCCGGATTCACCGCGGCACTAGAGGGGGCTGCCCATTGCCCGATGGGAATGGGGGCGAAACCTGGTGTGGTACGATTGATTAGAGGGTTGTGTGAAGGGTCCTGTCACAATTCCTTCCCGGGCACCGTGGTGGTGCACCGGCGCACTGTAATGTGTTGTGGGATTGTGTCTTGTGGGTACGTTGTACACCTCTCGATCGAGTAAAAACTATTCGAATAGCCGTGCCCACTACGTTACGGGCGATCGACTGCATTCACCTTGATTAGTCTCATTTACTTTATTCGAATGAAATGTTGGATTATGACTAGTGCAGTGGATGGATGGGCCTCGTTGCAACGTGGTTTGAGCGTTGGACGTGTTTATTTAATACCGCTTAACGTTACTCTTTGTTTTACTGTCTTCAAATATCATTACCGTATTCGCAAATGTTGTTTATGCAAATTGAGCCCTTGACCTTTCCTTGTTATTGATCTTGCATCATGTCCCCTTTTCCGGTGTGACTTGTTGAGTACGGTGGTTGTACTCGTCTTGCTTCTTTTTCCCTTCAAGTGCCGAGGTTGAGAGCGAGGTCTCCGAGGAGGTGTAGGCTTGTTCTCGTCAAGGTTTAGCCGTGGAGTTGGTGTTCCGCTTCGCTCGTGTCAAGTTTAGCTTAAGTCAGTTTTATTTTCTTTTCCGCTGCATTTATGTAACTCTTTTATATTGTTTCTAAGACGAGGATTCAGTATTATCAATAACGTCGATTTGTGTACCTCGGCTGATTCCGGACGAGGATGTAATGCACAAATTAGCGCAGAAGTTCGGTGTGAATTTCGGGCGTGACAAGTTGGTATCGAGCCGTCCTATGACTATAGGACAAGCCAACTGGAAACCTTAAGAGCCCTCTAATTCTTTTCATGTGCATATGTTTTGAAAGAAAAAGGGGTGTTTTGAAAAATGGAGTCGCCTAGGGTTTAGGAATTGCGAAATGGGATGTGGTCGTGGGTTTTGAGCATGTTTTGATTTTCCCACTCCTTTGTTTCTATAGATGGCGGGTTCCCAAATACGCATCTGGAAAAGGGATGACAAGCCGTTGCGAACCGGCGCGTATGGCCCTTGCGAGTTGGATATCCCGGCACCGGAGTATACGACGGTTGCGCCTCTCGGTGGCGAGTTGCCCTATCGTGTTCGGTTGGAGGTTCACGGGTTTGTGGGAACATGTCTTCCTAACATGGAGGTCACAGCTTCCTGAGGCACGTCGCGATCACGCTTGTCAAGAAGCCGCCTACCCGATGTTGGCTGGATGAGGGAGCTGCATGATGCCGACCTTCGCACCTCCTCCTACCGCTACCATCCCCGTCGAGGTAGTTCCTCGAGGTCGTGCATTCAAGTCTACGGTGGAGGAGAATGACACTACCTTTGGTCACATGTGCACCGTGCTCAAAGGACTGGATCGATGCACTCGACCTACACAAGGCGACCAAGGAGTCGAACGACAAGAAGCTGCCGAGGATCGCGCGACCAGGACGAAGTGGTTCGCCTCAAGAAGGAAGTAGCCGAGTTGAAGGGACTCCCGCCACCGCTTGGGGTCGACTCCGCACTATGCCTCGGAAGACCACCACCGCGCTCGTCCGTATCCGGCCTAGCCCTCGGATTCCCCCGCCTTCTCCGGCCCCACCCGCCTGGGGCCGGTTCCGGTTCAGCCCTCTGCCGCAGTCTCCGCCCTCACCTTTGCTCCAGCTTCGGCGAATCCAAAGTGAGGTGGCGTAATGGTTGGATCTCCGTCTCCAGTGACTCAAGCTCGATAATTCGGTGAAGACATGGACTCCGAAGAGACTCAAGATTCCTCTGAGGGAAGAGGCAGGATCGGTTGGGCTACTGCAACCGATCTCGGAAGAGTCCAAGTCTCGAGGTGATGCCCGAGGACTCCAGGAGCCGTTCGGAAGAATGGGGATCTTCTGAAGGAAGCAATTTCGACTCCTCGTCTCGTGGATCGTTCTAGTTGCCCTCCTTAGTTTTACCGTTTTTCTTAGTTTGTCTTCTTGGTAGTTCTTTGTGTGTTAGGCCGCGTGTGTGTGTGGATAGCGCATCGATATCAAGTGTGATATGACTCGACCAATTAAGGATGTTTGGTGCTTTTCCTTGTTTTTAGTCAAGGTCGAACAATGCATTTGAATTCAAATAATAAAGATTAGTGCTAAGTCTGTCTGCTTTTCTTCTTTTCTCTCTCCGGTCGGTCGTCTCCTTCAGATGGTGAACACGTGACGGCCGGGCGAAAAGAACAATGGGCGTCAAAGTGCCGACAACCACGAGGCTCACGACGCCAATGGCAATGCTCCTCCACCGCCACCCGAGAATCCCACCATTGCTCAAGTGCTCGCTTCACGAACACGAGATGATGGCTGCAATGATGCAGCAAATGCAACAACAAGACCACCAGATGCAAGCGAGATTTGCAACAAATGCAAAGAAACAGCAGGAGAATAATCGCTTGCCGCCCCACCACCCTACCAAGCCGCGAGTTCCTTCGTGTCCGACCGCCGACCTTCTCCAAAGCACCACCAATCCCATGGAGGCTAATGATTGGCTTCATGCCATAGAGAAGAAGTTGGATCTCGCTTCAAGTGCACGGATCAGGAGAAAGTCTCTTTTGCCACTCATCGCCATGTGGTCCCGCTTCGGCTTGGTGGGACAACTATTTGGTTACTCGCCCGCGGGATCAAGATAGCACTGGGAAGAGTTTCGTCGCTTTCGGGACCGCACATATTCCTGCGGGAATAGTTGCACGTAAAAACGTGAGTTCCGTTCCCTTGAGCGGGTAAATGATCGCACGAGTACCGCACGAGTTCAATCGTCTTGCCCGTTATGCCCCGTAAGATGTGCGCACCGATGCGAAAAGGCGGAAAAGTTTTTGGCTGGTTTGGATGATGAACTCACTGACAAGCTTATCTCCGAGAGTATGCTAACTTTGAGAAGTCTGGTCGACAAGGCCATTCGACAGAAGATCAGCGCAACAAGATGATCAAGAAGAGAAAAGTATTCCGATACACGACCTCCTCAACACAGGGAAATCGCAGAGGCCACGTTTCATGCCCGGAGGTCGAGTGGACCTACCACCATGATTGTTCGTCGGCATCGACCTTATCACCCAGGGAATTTCCAAACCGGCAGTAGTGGCAAGTGGTCGCAACACGTACTCCGCCCCGCGCCCTCCAAGCGCTTATCCCAAGAATAAACACAGCCACCACCTCCAAGGAAGGACTCTGGAGGAAAGCCGAGTCTGTTTAACCGTGGTGACCCGTGGCATTTTGCGGACAAGTGTCCGGCCAAGACGCTGGGCCAAGGTTCATCCAGCTCGAGTCAATCATGCGTCCGCCGAGGAAGCACACCGCTCCCGAAGTTATATCGGTATGTTTCCGTAAACTATACTCCGCCACAGTATTATTTGATTCGCGCTACACATTCATTTATCTCAAAGCAATTTGTTGGGGCACATGGGTTGTCGGTAGAGGGACTTAAGATACCTATGAGGGTTCAAACCCCGGAAACCACTTGGAGACCACTCAAGATCGTCCCTCGTAGCCATAGAAATCCAAGGATCTATGTTTCTAGCCAACCTTATCCTCCTTCACCCAAAGGCATAGATGTCATTCTTGGGATGGATTGGTTGTCCAGACATAAGGGAGTAATTGATGCGCTAGTCGCACCATTACTCTAATTGATACGAAAGGAGAAAGAGTTGTTTTTCGCTCTCCCATGCAAGTCAAGCCCGTAGCAAGTTTGAATCATGTTTCCACCGGGAATCGTCCGAAATGGCGGCCAAGACCTCGTGAAGTTAGAGGATATCCCCATCGTCGAGAATACCCTGAAGTTTTTCCCGAGGATTTAACTCGATGCCGCCAAAAAGGAAATTGAATTCCGGATTGACCTAGTACCCGGACAGCCCCAATACACAAGAGGCCATATAGGATGGGAGCCAACGAGTTGGTCAAGTAAAGAAGCAAGTGGATGAATGGTTGCAAAAAGGGTATATACGCCGAGCACGTCGCCTTGGGGTGCTCCGGTGATTTTTGTGGAAAAGAAAGACAAGACCAAGAGAATGTGTGTGGATTATCGAGCCCTCAATGAGGTTACTATCAAGAACAAGTATCCCCTACCACGGATTGATGACTTATTCGATCAACTCAAAGGGGCCAAGGTATTTTCCAAGATAGATCGCGATCAGGCTATCATCGCTAAGGATTCGGGAAGAGGACATTCCCAAGACCGCCTTCACCACTGCATATGGACTGATACGAGTGTACGGTCATGTCTTTTGGTTTAACCAATGCACCGGCTTTCTTTATGAATCCGATGAACAAGGTGTTTATGGAGTTCTTGGATAAATTCGTGGTGGTGTTCATTGACGACATTTTGGTCTACTCTAAGTCGAGGAGGATCATCAGCAACATCTTCGGACAGTACTCGAAAAGTTGAGAGACCATCAACTCTACGCCAAGTTTAGCAAGTGTGCTTTCGGTTAAAGGAGGTACAGTTCCTCGGTCACATTGTGAATGCCCAAGGAGTAGCCGTGGATCCAAGCAAATGTGGAATCGGTTACTAAGTGGATCCCGCCTAAGACGGTTACGCAGATCCGAAGTTTCCTTGGACTTGCGGGTTACTACCGCCGCTTCATTGAGAACTTCTCCAAAATCGCCAAGCCAATGACTCGGCTTGTTGAAGAAAGATGAGAAGTTTAAGTGGTCGGCAGAATGCAATAGGAGTTTTGAAGAGCTCAAGAGGAAGTTGGTGTCTCCGCACCGGTGTTGATACCGCCCGACCCAAGCAAAGGACTTCCAAGTTTATTGTGATGCATCTCGCCAAGGGTTGGGATGTGTGTTGATGCAAGAAGGCAAAGTGGTCGCATATGCATCTCGCCAATTGCGCCCACATGAAAACAACTACCCCACTCATGATCTGGAGTTATCCGCAAAGTGGTTCATGCATTGAAAATCAGCGACACTACCTAATTGGTAATCGTTGTGAAGTGTATACGATCACAAAAGTCTTAAGTACATTTTCACCCAACCGATTTAAATCTCCTAGCAGAGAAGATGGTTGAACCGATCAAAGATTATGACTTAGGGATACATTACCATCCCAAAGCTAATGTGGTTGCGGATGCACTAAGTCGAAAGAGTTACCGCACCACCCTCGTGTCGAAGGAATGTGTGACCGGCGCGGGAATTCGAGAATCTAAATCTACGAGTGGTAGATTTTGGTTTTGTGGCTGCTCTGGAAGCCCAACCCACTCTCATTGATCAAATTCGGCTGCCAGCGTCGATCCCGAAATGGCCGAACTCAAGAAGAACATGAGAGTCGGAAAAGCTCGTGGTTTTTCGGAAGACGAACATGGCACAACTGGATGGGAAAGAGGCCGTGTGTGCCGAAGACAAGGATTTGAAAAGGCGATCCTTACGGAAGTTCACCAAACCCAATACTCAATTCACCCAGCAAGTACAAAGATGTATCAAGACCTTAAAGAAAAGTTTTGGTGGGTCAGCATGAGGAGGGAGATAGCCGAGTTTGTTGCACTTTGTGATGTTTGTCATCGAGTGAAGGCAGAACACCAACGGCCCGCCGGATTGTTGCAACCACTTCGCATTCCAGTGGAAATGGGAAGAAATTGGGATGGATTTCATCACGGGTTTACCCCGCACAACGTCGGATATGACTCAATTTGGGTCGTAGTGGACCGACTCACCAAGGTGGCCCACTTCATACCGGTACATACTACCTACTCGGGGAAGAAGTTGGCGAGCTTTATCTCGCAAGGATCATGTGTTTGCATGGCGTGCCTAAGAAGATCGTGTCCGATAGGGAAGTCGGTTACTTCCAAATTGGAAGAAGTTGCAAGAAGAACTTGGTACTCGTTTGAATTTCAGCACGGCCTATCATCCGCAAATGACGGCCAAACCGAGAGAGTGAATCGATTTTGGAAGATATGCTAAGAGCATGCGCGCTCGATTTTGGAAAAGCATGGGACAAAAGCTTGCCCTATGCAATTCTCTTACAACAACGCTTATCAGCCCGCATTCAAATGGCACCGTATGAAGTACTGTATGGACGGAAATGCCGCACACCCCCGTTGCGGGACTGACAGTGAGCGCCAATTGTTTGGCATGAAGTAATAAGCGAAGCGAGGAAAAGGTCCGAGTGATTTGGGAAAGGTTGAAGATTGCGCAGCCCCGACGTAAGAGCTATGCCGATAATCGTCGAAGAGATCTCGCTTTTGAAGCAGGGATTTTGTGTATCTTCGCGTCACACCACTCCGGGAGTACACCGTTTCCAAACCAAAGGTAAGTTGGCACCACGTTTCGTGGGACCATACAGATTCGGGAACGTCGAGGAGAAGTGGCCTATCACCGGAGCTTCCTCCAACATGACTCGGTATTCACGACGTGTTTCATGTGTCCCAGTTGAAGAAGTGTTTAAGGGTACCGAAGAACAAAGCAGTCCAGATCAGGTTGAAATCCAAGAGGACTTAATCTATGTAGAGAGACCAGCACATATTCTTGAGGTCAAGTGAGAGAAGGACTCGAACAAGGTTATCGTGTTTTGCAAAGTTCAATGGACTCATCACTCCGAGGAAGAAGCTACTTGGGAACGAGAAGATGAGCTAAAGGCCGCGCACCCGCACCTCTTCGCCGGTACTCTCCGAATCTCGGGGCCGAGATTCCGTTTAAGGGGTAGGTTGTCACATCCCGAGTTTTTCCCTAATTCATTTTAAATAATTTACCCGAAATAATCGGAATTTCGAAATTAACCGAGTCAACCTATAATTTTAAAATACAATTAATAAATGGAAATGACATGATAGGATTTTTCTTGAATTCTTCATGTCAAAATACGCTAATGATTTTTACTTGGAATTTTTAGAGCACTCTAAGTATTTTTAATCAATTAAATAAGAAAACAGGAATTTAATTAAGTCCCTTTTTCCTTTTTTTCTTTTTCTTTTTCTTTTCCTTCCTTTTTCCGTACGCCGACGGCCTCCTTTCCCGCCCGCCGCCTAACCGGCCGACGGCCCGGGCCTCCGCGCGCCGCCTTCCCTGGGACGTGGGCCGAAGCCCACGTCCCGCGCGCCCGCGCATAGTCCGGCTTCGCTCTTCGCAAGGGCCACGGCCACCGATAGGTGGCCCCACTGCTCGGAGCCGCTTCCCGCGCCCGGCCGCCCAACCGCCGCGCCGCCATAGCCGCGCGCCGCCCAGCCGCTTCCCGGCCGTTTCCGCGTGCCTCGCGCCGCGTGGCCCGCCGTAAGCCGCGCACCCGTGCTCCGCACTTCCTGCGCGCCGCAACGGCCGCCGCCGCCCAAACGCCGCCGCATCTCCCTCTCTCTCTCTCTCGAGTCCGAGTTTTCCGCGACCTTATCCTCGCCGCTTCGTGCCCGGTTTCGGCCCCTCTCTCCCCCTATAAAACCCCCCGAGCTCCGCCTCGTTTCCCTTTGATCGCCTGTGTTTCTAGCCCGTGTCGCCGCCGTTCTCCGCTCGCTCATCCGCCGGTGAGCTCGCCGCCGTCCCTCGGGTTCCTTTTTGTTTTTCGCCATGCTTCTTTTCCTTTCGCGCGCACGCCGCCGTCAGGGTTGTCGCCGCCGGCCCGCGCCGCTCGCTCGTCGGGCCGCCGCCGCCGCCCGCCGCCGCTGGATGGTCGCCGCCGGCGCCGCAACGCCGCCGCCGCCGCGTCCTAACCCTAACCCTAACCCTAACCCTAGCATCGCCCGTCTTGCCCCGATCTTGCGGACGGACGGATCTCGTGCCGTCCGATCGCGATGGATCTCGCGCCGTCCGATCGCCGCAATCCGGCCGCCCCGATCGCGCCACGTCGCCGCTAATCCGACCGCTGGATTGCGCCACGTGGCGCAATCCGGCCGCGCCCGTCTCCCACGCGCCACGCGCTCGTGCGCGTCGACGCCCTAGGGCCGACGCACGCCGACGTCATGCGACGTCGCCCCGTGCCGCGCAAGGGTGACGTCACCGGGACTTAATTGCGCAATAAATAATTTAATCTTTTCGTTTAGTTTAAAAATCGCAATTAAACTTCTAAAATTCATATCTTTTGAATCCGAGCTCCGTTTTAGTCCATTCAAATTTCATTAAATCCAGAAAAATGTCAAGAATCCATTAAAAATACTTTTCAGTGCTATTTCAGTAGACTTTTTAGGGTGTTTGTTGAGTGCTTTGTTTGTCGTGTAGATCCCGAGTTTTCCGGCGAGCCCGTTCTCTTCAAGTAGTCGCCGGTTCCGATCTCCGAGCAAGGCAAGTCATACCTTACATTGACCATATTGTACCTATTTTATGTAAATATCTCTTTTTCATTCAAATACCGCATATGTTTTAGAATGTCATTTCATGGGATGTTTTATACCTATTGTACTCAACCATAGGATTGTTTACCCTATACCATTGATAACTTGGGGTCCAATGTGACTAGCGATAGTTTAAGGTTGCTTAGTCATGCTTAGCGCAACTAGCTCACTTAAGGGGGTCACACTAATCAAGTTCAATTCTAAAGTGGATCTTCCGATGATATTAAGATATGACTTTGGTTTTAATAATATTGAATTATGAAAAGGTGGGTCGTGAGCACGGGGTTGGTTTTTGGTTAGCGTGCTCATGACGATTAAGGACCGGTTCTCGAGAAACCCCGGAAGAAATGCCGTGCTTACCACAAGCCGCATGGGTAATGGTCGGGCCTCGTAGCATAGCCTGTCTCTAGTTAACGTATCCCGAGAGAGGGTGAGCGTGATGGAGTTGGGTCGGCCCGGTTTTAAGGGTTGATCGGCTTCCGGATTCACCGCGGCACTAGAGGGGCTGCCCATTGCCCGATGGGAATGAGGGCGAAACCTTGGTGTGGTACGATTGATTAGAGGGTTGTGTGAAGGGTCCTGTCACAATTCCTTTCCGGGCACCGTGGGTGGTGCACCGGCGCACGGTAATGTGTTGTGGGATTATGTCTTGTGGGTACAGTTGTACACCCTCGATCGTAGTAAAAACTATTCGAATAGCCGTGCCCACTGTTACGGCGATCGACCGATTCACCTTGATTAGTCTCATTTACTTTATTCGAATGAAATGTTGGATTATGGCTAGTGCGGTGGATGGATGGGCCTGTTGCAACGTGGTTTGAGCGTTGGACAGTGTTTATTTAATACCGCTTAAGCATTACTCTTTTTTCTGTCTTCAAATATCATTACCGTATTCTCGCAAATGTGTTTATGCAAATTGAGCCCTTGACCTTTCCTTGTTATTGATCTTGCATCATGTCCCCTTTTCCGGTGTGACTTGTTGAGTACGGTGGTTGTACTCGCCTTGCTTCTTTTTCCCCCTTCGGTGCCGAGGTTGAGAGCGAGGTCTCCGAGGAGGTGTAGGCTTGTTCTCGTCAAGGTTTAGCCTGTGGAGTTGGTGTTCCGCTTCGCTCGTGTCAAGTTTAGCTTAAGTCAGCTTTATTTTCTTTTCCGCTACATTTATGTAACTCTTTTATATTGTTTCTAAGACGAGGATTCTCGTATTATCAATAACGTCGATTTGTGTACCTCGGCGATTCCGGACGAGGATGTAATGCACAAATTAGCTGCAAGTTCGTGTGAATTTCGGGCGTGACATCCCTCTCTCCTCGGACATATTGTAAACATGTATATCTTTAATTACATATTTCTAAAATTACTAGACTTGTTGTTCTGAGAGCAAAAAATAAAGAGAAGAAGAACGAAATAAATACATTTTTCTTCTTCTTCTTCTCTTTAGTTTTTTTCTCTATGTCTTTTGCGTAGCAAAATTTGGCTGGGATTGCGATGACAAGTAGCTAAGGGAGTTTAAGCTTGAAGGGGCACTGTCGATGCATGTGATCGACACGCGGGGACCCGGGGGACCCCCTTTTGGTTCGGCACAGGGGAGCGGTGAATTAGGGTTTGAACTCGCAGGGAGGTAGATAGTAGGTAGGAAGATGGAGGAAAGTCGCAATCACAAGGACACAAAAGAATTATATAGAGTTCGGGCCGTCCGGAGGACTTAATACCCTACTCCTATTCTTGTAATATGTGGAGGATGAATTACAAGGATGAGCGGGGTTGTTCTTCCCCGGGAAGCCGGAGCCGATGACCGAGGTGAAAATGATCAAAGCTCAAGGTCAAAGAGGCTGAGAAGAGGACTAATCTAGGAAGCTAACTCTCAATTGCGTAACCAGCAGTAACCTCCGAACGCTTGAGGAACCCCTCTATCATGGACTTGGGCCTCCTTTTATAGTGCAAGGGGACACCACAGTAGTCCTAGCTTTCTCTACTCCTCTCCACGTGATGGAGTGGTTCTTGCCCCTGTCTTGTTGGGGAAGCTACCCTATTCTTGTTCCCTGTTGCCGCGTCACGGAGTTGGTGGAGAAAACGGACGTCGCGCCGCCATGTTTGCTCATGTGAGGATGGGCCAACCTACCTACCCGGCCGGGCCTACTGGCCGCAGCCCTCCGCTCGGAGAGGGTCGACGCGACACTCCCAAGACTGTAGTGTTCTCTTTCCCACGCGGCCGCCCCAACGCATTTAAGGCGACCGGACGGGCGTGGAGGGAAGCGTGCGTGGAATGACCATGCGGCCATACTGCGGTCGCCGTCAAAGACTTTATACCCTCTCTCCTCGAGACGAGCAAAAGGGTGATGATGAGCGGCCGTCATACGTGCCTCACGTTGCAATAAATGTGACGGGACAGCGCTCCGGCCTCTCTCTAGGCATTAAATGCGGTGGTTGGCGCTGATCTCGCTCCTCTCTCTGAGAGGTGCGGGGTGATGGACGGGGTTCGGGTGATCCCGAACCCCGCCATCCGGAGAGCGGCGCCTCCGGCAGCCCCCGAGCCAACTCCCTTGGGATGGCCACGTGGACGCCCGTGGCCCGGACCGCGTGAGCTGTTTAGGACGTGTCTTTGGGACGCCCTGGTAAGCGAAGGTATCTCCCTTCTTCAGATATCATATTCTCGTTATACCCTCGGCCCATATCAACGAAGCACGTACAATTGCTCGTGCCCTTCAACTTCAAGCCTCGTAGCTCCTTTCATTGCTAAAATCTCATAGAGAAATATGTAGATGCAATCCTACATTTTACTCGTTATATTATTTAGTGTTAAGCACGAGCATAAATAAGTAATTTATTGCCAAGAGAGTGGCTAAGGGAGCATGGAAATTCCCCTATCGAAGAACACTAGATGAAATTGTCAAATTCACATTGTGAATGTCACCTTTGCGGGAGATATTGATGAGAGTAGCTAAGGGAGTTTGACTCTAGTGCAAGTGGGAGATTGTTAGTGATATGCCCTAGAGGCAACATGGAGATGTTGGATATCACGTCAATGTTTATGTATAAATGAATAAAGTGTTATTCAGTTCCATGAAATAGACATCTTGTATTGATCAATAAGTACGTGACTTATTTATGAGACTCTTTATGTATGAATCTATTTCTAAATGATCCCTGATCATATGTCATATTGTTTGAACAAATATGATTCTAAGATCGGCATGTTTATTGATTGATGATCATGTCTCATAGATCATGGGTATGGAGATACCAAATCAATAAACATGGACATATGTGTTAGAGAACACATTGTTGGATAGACCCACCATGAGACACTACAGGATTCAATGTGCCATTAGTTGGTCTCGTGTAGTGTTGGTACAAAGTCCTTAGACCTGAGATCACCATGGATTCCAACATGTGTAGTAGCCTACTTTGGGACTACCAAACGCTATTCCGTAATGGGTAGTTATAAAGGTAGTTTTCGGGTTTGCTATGAAACATGGAGTGGGATGTGAGTGATCAAGATGGAATTTGCCCCTACATTGGAGAGATATCTCTGGGCCCCTCGAGGTAATGGATTATGGAAATGCATGGCCATGCTAAGTTGATTGAGGAGTCAATCAACCACATGATAATCCAATACGGTTCGAGTGAATGGTTAAGCTATTGAAGGGATGGCACACATCTTGCCTATAGCTTAACTGGTATCGTGAGGCAAAGGGATTTGTGTACACATTACAGGTTCAGAGCCGATATTATTCTTGTATACTATGGTGTCAATATGTGCCGCTAGCGCGCCGTTGACGGCTCCCGAGTTGGACTCGAGCCGACGATCGGCTAAGTTAGACTATAGCCGAAACCGAGTATACCCGAACCTGCGTGGTCGCACGCTTAAGGGGATAGAATAGATATTCGAGTTGGACTCGGATACGGCTCGATCGGATAGGGATCCGATCGGATAGGGATCCGATCGGATAGAGTCCTATGGGCTTACGACGTGTGGGCGGCCAACTCTATGAGATACGGATGAGATCCGATTCAAAATAGAGTCCTGATCGGCCACTAGTCCCGGCCGGCCAACTCTATATAAAGGAGGGAGGGTGGAGAGCTGCGGCAAGTCGGTTGGATCGCGTTGAACCGAATCCGCAATGTAAGTCGCCGAGATCAAACTCCACGGAAACCCTCCCCACTTTCGAGCCAAACCCTAGCCTTGCATCGCGTGCTAGCACACGGGTGTTCGGCGTTCGTCCCCGGACGTGTGGATACCGGTAGAGGCGCTACTACGTTGCGCGCCGTTGATCGGGCCGTGGAGGAATCTGGCTGCGGCCGAGCGCACGGAGCGAGGCGCGAGAACACATGGACGACTCGGATCGGCTACGGCATCTGCGGGAATCGGTTGATTGGCGAATCGGCTGTCCCCGGGAATCGGGCCGTCTGGCTTGCGGGAATCGGCCACACGATTCCTGGATCGGATAGCCCGATTGGCTATTTCCGCGCATACTCCAATCGGTAACGATCTATCGGCCCTTACTTGCAAGTGTTCCTGGTTTGCACGGTTAAAAGTTTTTGTTTTCGGCTAGCGTAGCCTCCGCGTAACCCTTCGTGGTATCGAGCTAATCTTGCTTAGTTCGGGTTTTAGATTGATCGGAACAAGTTTTGCGCACGGGTTGATTAGATCAATCGGTTTTACGGGATTTGTTGAGGAGAGTTGATGGTAATTGCGTTCCTTGATAGTGTATCGGAACGGCGTAATGTGATTACGTCGAAGCAATTTCCATGTAACTCGGTTTGAGTCGGCTTCGAGATAGCGTTCCTTGATAGTGTATCGGAACGGTATAATGTGATTATGCCGAAGCTATCTCGTAGTCCGATCTTGTTAGCTGCCTCGCGCCTACGCAAACCATCTCCTTGATAGTGTATCGGGACGGCATAATATGATTACGCCGACATGGTTTCCGTAAGGGATTTCATAGATTGATCTATGAATTTCGTGTGGTGCCGGCGCTGCCCGGGCCCGCGAGGGCGGCTTCCCTCGTCCCCGCCGTGTGCGTACCCCTTATAGGTCGTCTCGATGCCATTTCTCTGCGATAGGTAGAAAACGTTTCTACGCCTAACTTGTTTTTGCAGAGAATGCTTTGAGATGGTATGGCCCTATTGTATGTATGAGATGTATGAGATGCATGTGATGCGTACCTCCTTATAGGTCGTCTTGTCGTATCTCTCGCGATAGGTAGAAAACGTTTCTATGCCTAACTTGTTTTTGCGAGAGAATGCTTTGAGATGGTATGGCCCTATTGTATGTATGAGATGCATGTGATGCATGTAATATTCTTTCATATGTGCAATCCTCGTAATATTCTTTCATACGTGCAATGCTTGTAATATTCTTTCACGACTGCGAGTCGATGTAATCTTCAATTAGAGCTTCTATAGTAGTAGCTTAGTTTGAAGAAATCAAGCATCATGCACATTGAAAGATGGTGCCGAAGATGGAGATCCTCAGCGCCGACATGGAGATGGAGATCACCATGTGAAGGGGGCCATACTATTTCATTATATGCTATTCTACCTGTTTTCATATGTGATATGTTTGTTTGATAGGATAGCATCCCTCACAAAATTAAGTAGTAATGATGCCCTTCCAAATGTTGCACCCGCCACCGTTACGCTCGTCAATGGTGGGTCTCGCCAAAGCAGAGTGCCATTCTCTATCATAACACGAGGGGTATATGTCGGACATATACGGCAAGAGCATTTGGTTTACTTAACAAGACTATCAAAACAGTTTTGGGCCTTGGGGCATAGGTTGGGGCCGGGGCATGGAGATGCCACACCAACAACAAGAGTCACATAGAGATGTGATTAGCAAGGAGTTGCTTACCGATGTTATTAATCTTCTAGCAGTGATGCCAAAGCTCACTAGAAAATTAATTAACATGTGGATCTTGACCCAATACGTAACCTAGAGGGAAGGTGGAAAATACGTAATGGGAGTCTAATGTTAAATTGTTTAACAATAGACATAGCATAAACATTGTGCTAAACTTTGCTTTTTTGTTGTAGAATAAATGCGGCTAATACTACACCCAAGTACCTTTAATTTGCGATCTATTCTCGAAAAGGAAAAATTAAATGGAACAAACTTTATGGATTGGTATCGTAACTTGAGAATTGTTCTCAAGCAAGAGCGTAAGGAGTACGTTCTTGAAGTACCTTATCCTGAGGATTTGCCAAATAATGCCACCGCAACCGCACGGAGAGCTTACGAGAAACACACTAATGATGCCCTAGACATAAGCTGTCTCATGCTTGCTACAATGTCCCCCGAGCTTCGAAGCAATATGAGAGCAAGCGATGCTCACACTATTATTCGGGATTGCGTGGTATGTTTGAGAACCAAGCTCGGGCCGAGAGGTTCAACACCTCAAAGTCCTTGTTTGCGTGCAGTGTGCTTGTTGAGGGGAATCCCGTCATCCATCGCATGTGATAAAGATGATTGGCTATATCGAGAGTCCGGAACAACTAGGTTTTCCCCTTAGCCAAGAGTTGGCTACGATGTGATTCTCCGCCGCTCCTCCGAGCTTCGAGCCATTCATATTGAATTATCACATGAACAATATGGATAGGACCTTGGCTGAATTGCATGGGATGCTAAAGACACTGAGGAGAGTATCCAAAAACGGTCATCATGTGATGATGATGCGTAAGGCTAAGCGCAAACCACTCGTCAAGAAGCTTTGCACCAAGAGGAAGTTAACTCCCGATGAGATCGCGAGTGCCTCTAATGCAAAGAAGGGCAAGAAGGGGTCGGCGGCATCGATGCCGTTTGCTTCTATTGCAAGGAGACAAAGCCACTGGAAGAGGAACCGCAAGAAGTACATGGAGGATCTCAAAAAGAAGCAAAGTACGACTTCGTCTGTGTATTAATGTTATAGACATTAATCTTGCTACTTCACCTATCGACTCTTGGGTATTTGATACCGGATCGCAGCTCATATTTGCAAGTCGCTTTGTGGAATGAGAAGAAGTAGAGGATTGAGAAGGGGCGAGGTGAACCTGCGCGTCGGCAATGGAGCAAGCGTTGCTGCGTTGCTTGTCAAGCACGAGACACTTCACTTCATCTACCTTCGTGGATTAGTCTTGGAATTGAATAATTGTTATTGTGTTCCAACACTATGTCAAAACGTTATTTCCGCTTCATGTTTGCAAGCTTTAAGGATATGATTTTAGATCAATGAACAATGGTTGTTCAATATATCTCGAGATATGTTCTATTTTCATGCTCCATTGGTGAATGGATTATACGTTTTGAATCTTGATGCGTCTCCCATCTATAACATTAATACGTAAAGGCAACTCTCTAATGATATAAACCCCACGTTTATCCGGCATTGTCGCTTAGGCCATATAAATCGAAACGTATGGAGAAGCTCCATAAGGATGGACTCTTCACTCTTTTGATTTTGAATCATTTGAGACATGTGAGTCTTGTTTACTTGGTAAGATGACAAAGGCACCTTTCACGGGACATAGTGAGAGAGCAAGTGACTTATTAGCACTCGTACATACCGATGTATGTGGACCAATGAGCTCAACGACGAGGTGGTTATCGTACTTCATTACCTTTACTGATGACTTTAGTAGATATGGTTATATCTACTTAATGAGGCATAAGTCCGAATCCTTTGAAAAGTTCAAAGAATTCTGAATGAAGTACAGAATCATTTAGGGAAAACAATCAAGTTTCTACGATCGATCGTGGAGGAGAATACTTGAGCCAAGAGTTTGGTAATCATCTAAAAGATTGTGGAATTGTTCCACGCTTGACTCCGCCAGAACTCCACAATGGAACGGAGTGTCCGAACGGAGAAATCGTACCTTGTTGGACATGGTGCGGTCGATGATGAGCCAAAGTGATCTTCCGTTATCCTTCGGGGATATGCTCTTGAAATAGTTGCGCTCACACTAAATAGAGTTCCATCTAAGTCGGTTGAAAAGACACCATATGAGATATGGACAGGCAACCCCCTAGTTTGTCTTTTCTCAAAATTTGGGGATGCGAAGCTTATGTAAAACGTTTATGCGACAAGCTCACACCCAAATCTCGACAAGTGTTTCTTTGTGGGATATCCTAAGGAAACCAAGGGATATTACTTTTATAATCGGGAACAAGGCAAAGTGTTTGTCGCCCGACACGGTGTCTTCTTGGAGAAAGAGTTTCTTTCAAGAAGGGTTAGTGGGAGGAGTGGTGCATCTTGAAGAAGTTCAAGAAACACCGAGAAAATGTTTCATGCGATACGAACCACAAAGAGGAGCAAAGTGTTGCGCTACCGTTGTAGATACACCAGCCCCACGGATGTCCAAAGATCACGTCATGCACCTCGATAGTACACAAAAGGAACAACGTGATATATTGTTGTTGGACAACGATGAACCTAAGACCTATGAGGAAGCGATGGTGGGACCCGATTCCAACAAGTGGCTTGGAGCCATGAAATCCGAAATAGAATCCATGTACGACAATCAAGTTTGGAACTTGGTTGATCCACCGATGGTGTCAAAACCATTGAGTGTAAATGGGTTTTTAAGAAAAGGCCGATATGGATGGAAATGTTCACATCTATAAGGCGCGATTGGTGGCGAAAGGTTTTAAACAGATTCAAGGAGTTGATTATGATGAAACCTTCTCGCCCGTCGCAATGCTTAAATCTATTCGGATTATCCTAGCGATTGCTGCATCTTTCGATTATGAGATATGGCGATGGATGTCAAAACGGCTTTCCTAAATGGAAACCTAAGCGAGGATGTATACATGATACAACCTCGTGGTTTTGTCGATCCGTAATCGCCCTGGAAAGATATGCAAGCTACGAAATCCATTTATGGATTGAAGCAAGCATCTCGGAGTTGGAATATTCGTTTTGATGAAGTAATCAAAGGGTTTGGTTTCATCAAAAACGAAGAAGAGGCCTGTGTTTACAAAAAAGTCAAGTGGGAGCGCAATTGTATTTCTAATCTTATATGTGGATGACATATTGTTGATTGGAAATGATATCCCTATGCTAGAATCCGTCAAGTCTTCATTGAAAAATAGTTTTTCCATGAAAGACTTAGGGAGGCAAGATACATATTAGCATTCGGATCTATAGAGATAGATCCAAGAGGCTAATTGGATTAAGCCAAAGTACATACATTGACAAGGTGTTGAAAAGGTTCAACATGCATGATTCCAAGAAAGGTTTCTTGCCCATGTCACATGACATTAATCTTAGCAAGAATCGTGTCCTCGGACACATGATGAGCGGAATAAGATGGGTATGGTTCCATATGCTTGGCAATTGGATCCATCATGTATGCCATGCTTTGTACACGCCGCATGTCTCGTACGCTTTGAGTGCTATGAGCAGATACCGCCGATCCAGTGAAGGTCACCGGATTGCCGTAAAGAATATCCTTAAGTACTTGAGAAGAACTAAGGATATGTTCCTAGTCTATAGAGGTGAAGAAGAGCTCGTTGTAAGTGGTTACACCGATGCTAGCTTCCAAACGGACAAGGATGATTATAGATCGCAATCCGGGTTCGTGTTCCGCCCGAACGGAGGCAGCCACTGGAAGAGTTCCAAGCAGATACCGTTGCTGATTCTACAACGAAGGCCGAGTACATTGCTGCTTCGGAAGCCGCAAAGGAGGCCGTTTGGATCAAGAAATTCATTTCGAGCTTGGTGTGATGACTAGTACGACCGGTCCAATGTCTCTCTATTGTGATAATAGTGGAGCCATTGCGCAAGCCAAGGAGCCGAGGTCACATCGAAGTCCAAACACATACTTCGGCGATATCATCTCATCCGCGAGATAGTGGACAGAGGTGATGTCAAGATATGCAAAGTGCACACGGATCTCAACATAGCCGATCCACGACAAAACCTCTCCCTCGCCAAAGCATGAGGCGCACACAAGAGCAATGGGTATTAGATACTTACATGATTGACTCTAGTGCAAGTGGGAGATTGTTAGTGATATGCCCTAGAGGCAACATGGAGATGTTGGATATCACGTCAATGTTTATGTATAAATGAATAAAGTGTTATTCGGTTCCATGAAATAGACATCTTGTATTGATCAATAAGTACGTGACTTATTTATGAGACTCTTTATGTATGAATCTATTTCTAAACGATCCTCGATCATATGTCATATTGTTGGAACAAATATGATTCTAAGATCGGCATGTTTATTGATTGATGATCATGTCTCATAGATCATAGGTATGGAGATACCAAATCAATAAACATGGACACATGTGTTGGAGAACACATTGTTGGATAGACCCACCATGAGACACTACAGAATTAATGTGCCATTAGTTGGTCTCGGTGTAGTGTTGATACAAAGTCCTTAGACCGAGATCACCATGGATTCCAACATGTGTAGTAGCCTACTTTGGGACTACCAAACGCTATTCCAGTAATCTGGGTAGTTATAAAGGTAGTTTTCGGGTTTGCTATGAAACATGGAGTGGGATGTGAGTGATCAAGATGGAATTTGCCCCTACTTTGGAGAGATATCTCTGGGCCCTCGAGGTAATGGATTATGGAAATGCATGGCCATGCTAAGTTGATTGAGGAGTCAATCAACGTACGATAATCCAATACGGTTCGAGTGAATGGTTAAGCTATTGAAGGGATGGCACACATCTTGCCTATAGCTTAACCGGTATCGTGAGGCAAAGAGATTTGTGTACACATTACAGGTTCGAGCCGATATTATTCTTGTATACTATGGTGTCAATATGTGCCGCTAGGCGCCGCCGTGGACTGTGGTCGGCTGAGTTGGACTCGAGCCGACGATCGGCTAAGTTAGACTATAGCCGAAACCGAGTATACCTGAACCTACTGTGGTCGCACGCTTAAGGGATAGAATAGATATTCGAGTTGGACTCGGATACGGCTCGATCGGATAGGATCCGATCGGATAGAGTCCTATGGGCTTACGACGACGTGTGGCGGCCAACTCTATGAGATACGGATGAGATCCGATTCAAAATAGAGTCCCGATCGCCACTAGTCCCGCTGGCCAACTCTATATAAAGGAGGGAGGGGTGGAGAGCTGCGGCAAGTCGGCTGGATCGTGTTGAACCGAATCGCAATGAAGTCGCCGAGATCAAACTCCACGGAAACCCTCCCCACTTTCGAGCCAAACCCTAGCCTTGCATCGCGTGCTAGCACACGGGTGTTCGGCGTTCTGTCCCCGGACGTGTGGATACCGGTAGAGGCGCTACTACGTTGCGCGCCGTTGATCGGCCTGGAGGAATCGGCTGCGGTCGAGCGCATCGGAGCAGGCGCGAGGACGACTGGACGACT